>PVJL010013906.1:0-30266 GCA_004026885.1 Lyroderma lyra | reverse complement strand
GCATCTCACGGGCACTGGCCGGGTGGTTCTGCGCTGCGGGTGTATGGGGGGGTGGGGGTGCTTGCTGCTGCACTGTGGGATGTTTAGCAGCACCCCTGGCTTCTACCCACTAGGTAGTGGCAGCACCCTCAGTCCAGCTGTGACAATAAAAAATGTCACGTGACTTTGCCAAATGCCCGCTGGGTGGCCAAGATCGCTCCCAGTTGAGAAGCAGAGTTTTAAGGTGAATAAAATTCACATGTTCGTCCTGACGGTCATAGACAAGGTGCTCCCAGACAAGAAAAGTACTAGGAAACGGAAGGAACTTCACTTCAGTAACGAACTCACAGAGGCGCCTGCGGAAGGAAGCCGGGGGCAGGAGGCTCCGGATACCGGAAGGCAGGCTGGCGGCCAGGCGGTCCCACGTACCCGGCAGTCCCCGGAACCAGACCCAGTGAGATGGCAACGAACTCTGCGGTGCATTGCACTTTGCAGGACAGCGCGGTGCTTTCGCCGAACGTGCCGGGATCGTAAAGCCTGGCTGCTCGTCTCTAAGGTTCAGGGCGATCTGTTCAGGACGCACTCGGCACAGACAAAATACTGTGCAGGGCGGAAGTCTAAGCGCTAAAACGTCCTGGGACGAAGTACTTCTTCACACCCTGGGGCCCCGCCACATTTCACGTGATAATGTAATCGGAAGTTCTAACGGACATCAGAATGGAAACAGAGGTGCTGGCGCTGGAGGCGCTAATTCCGTACGACGCACGAGGTCTGCACCACGCACGGCGGGTTGGAAACCAGCTAACGTGGAGCGCGCCCTTCCACGTAACACGCGACCAACACATGCACACGCAGTTCCCAGGGATGCGGGACGCTCGGAGAGCAACGCTGGCGGTGGCGGTGCGCAGTGTGCGTGCCTAGAATCTTCGAGCCCAGGTCCTGCCTCCGCTGAGCACACGACTAGTTAAGACCTCTCGTAGCCTGACTTTTTCATTTAGAAGTTGGAAGAATAATTACCCCTGCCTTAGAGTCTAAGAAAACTCCACATAAGAAAACTGCATGGGAAATAATTCATAGACTCTAAGTCACCAGGTAGAAGTCCCTTATTATTCAATACAGACTAACTTGTCATCCAATAAAGAAGAGAAGTAGCTCAGACATTCTCTACCCGTTCACGTTCATGGCACGTGAACCGGAGATTTGGTTCTGTCTTTTACGTACCTACGTTTCGCGGCCGCGGGAATGGTACTGCTAACGTCTGACCACCGAGGCCCGTGCAGTGACGTTAGAAATTGCTTCCAATTGACTTTTCTGGTGGTTTTAAGTCCGAATCTGGATTCAAAAGCACACAAAATTATTTAAACATTACTTCTACAACATTGCATGGATTAGATGTTCAATATGGAATTGAACCTGGCAGCAATTAATGTATGTAAAGCTACAAATCTAAGGTAAACAAAATAATAGTGAAATAGTACAAACTGACTTTTAAAAAGTGAGCTGACCGGCATCTCCATGTCTCCATGTTCTGTGAGTAGTAGTGGACATCAAAGGAAGAAACAAAGGGAGTTGATTAAAATTCTAATGTCCAGGAAACAATTCCTTCAGACTCATTATTGGAAGAGCTCCATTACTGTGTGGGCAGAGCGAAGGCCCTTCAGGTGTCCACAGCCTACCCCCAGGGACCTGCGGACATGCAACCTCACGTGGTGAAATGCGCTTTGCAGATGTGATGAAAGGTATAGACCTCGTGGTGGGAGAGCATGTGGGTGCATGTCCAGGTAGGCCCAATCTCAATCTAATCACCTAAGTTCTTCAAATCAAAGAATTTCTCCCAGCTGCAGCCAGGAAAGATAGGATGACCGGAGAAGGGCCAAAGCGTGTGACACTGGTCACTCTGAAATGTACGAAGGGGCTGCAAGACAAGGAGTGCAGGCAGCTTCTAGGAGCTGGAAAAGGCAAGAAATGGGCTCTCCCGGGAGCCTCCAGAGGGAAGGAGTGCAGCCCTTCTGAGGCCCTGATGCTGGCCCGCTGACACCCATGGGCCTCTAAGCTACAGAACCCTAAGACCATACAGGTGTGTCATTTTAAGCCACTAGACCTGTGGTAGTTGTTAGGACAGCATAAAAACATGGCGTGACTTAAAATCTTAGCAAGAACAAGTACAGTAGGCTCTCCATCGTCCGGAACTCCAGTAACCAGCAAAAAAAAAAAAAATCAAAGAAATACTACTACATTTATCTGGCACAGGTGACAGTTAACTGAGAGTCTACTGTACAACAATCCCCAGAGCAACCATTAAAGATTACACAAAGAAGTATAGGTAAGAAGACCATATGAAAATGAAAATGGAATTCTAAAACAATATTCAAATAATCTAAAGGAAGGCTGGAGAGGAACAAACTAAAAACAAACAGAGGGAAAAATGGGACACCCAAATCTAAGCATATCGGTAATTACATTAAATATGAATGGATTAAACAGAGATTAAAAGACATGGATTATTAGAACGGATTTTTAAAACAGCAACACCTAAATTCATGCTGTCATAAAAGACACACATGTAATTTAAAGACGGATAAGTTGAAAATGAAAGGACACTACCTTAAGCCACGTGATCAAGGTCAACATCAAAGGTGACAAATCATATTGATGTAACGATTTAGCTACAGTAATCGAGACTGTGGTAATGATGTAAGAACAGACATACAGACTAATGGAAGAAACCGGAGTCCAGAAATACACTCACAATTTTATGGTCGCTTGGTTTTTGACAGTGGTGCAAAGGAGTTCACGGAAATGCTGGCCTTTTCAACAAGTGGGGCTGGCTATCTCTACAGAACAGAAGGGAGCTTGACCCTTACTTATCTCATGCCACACACAGAAATTAACTAGAGATGGACCTAAACGTAAGAGCTAAATTAGCAAGGGCGGCAGCGGCGCTGGGAAACGCTGGCCGAGAGCCGTTCCCCGCCGCCTCCCTCGCGGCATGAGGTCCCCTGAATCCACACGTGACGTCCACCTGAGCAGTGCTCAAACCCGCTGACTCGGGAGGTGACTAAACATCGTGCAACCATCAAACAGATGAACTGCAGGGATTGTTTGCTTGTTTGTTTGTTTTTACGACATAAAACATACTCCCTAGATAACGTCGTGTGAGGAAACAAGACATAGTTCACACGTCACAAGGTCTCGGCTGCGTCAAGCACGCACGGAGCGTGTGCGCATGCACACACAAGGACGTTCTGGAATGGAGTCTACCGAAATGCCGAGCGTGGCTCTTTCTGGGCATCGTAATTAAGGGTCATTAATTGTTTTTCTTTACGGTTTCCCCTATTTTCCAGTTTGAGCCTGGATGGCTTTTCTAATGAACACGAACAATAAAATAATTTTCATAAAATCAGCACGAACTTTGCTAGAAATCACATGAGCAACCACTATCCAAAGTCACAAAGACAGAGCGGATTCCTTAACTCTCGAAGATGCTCCTGTCACTGTCCCAGGGGGTGTGTGGCGCACAGAAGCGAACACTATCGCCATGGCCGTCGAGGGCACCCCTGATCTGCGGGCCAGTTAAGTTTGGGGGATACTGCAGCCCTCCCCATGGATACAATGATTCCAGTTAACAGGTACGAGATCGTACAGACACGACGTCTACTTGACATTTCCCTAATTTATTTACTTTTGGGGTCGTATTTAGCATCACGCTGAGATGACCGTGGTCCCCCCAGGTCTGCAGGGTGAGGGGCGCGCGGCTTCCTTCCCAGGGGGCCGCCCGGGCCGCCGGCTTGGAAAGCGGCGCTTTAACCCGGGTGCCCGCCCTCCGCCGGGGAGGGTGGTAAAGCGCCTCGTTCTGTTTTCAAGGCGCAAGGAAGACAGCAGAGTAGAAAAGAGGGTCTTCCAGGCCTGCGTCACCGTGACGAATTCACAGACTTGTTTTCTAAGCCACGGAGGACACCCCTGACGAGGAAGGCAAACGTGCCATCACGCTACAGCGTGAACTGCAGCACGAAGGGGCGGCCCGCCACCGAGAGGCACAGAACAAGCGGGCAACGCGGGCGTAAGGCCCGTGACCGTCCCCGAGGGATAAAGGGCGGAGCAAAAAGGTGGCAAAAGTGACTTAAGGAGCCGCCCGCTGGGGCGCGAGGGGAACTCACGTCGGGGGGCACCGGCGCCCGGGCTCGTGGAACCGTCCCTGCACGGGGTGCCCGTTCACGACACTCGCAGGTGGCCCTGCCGCCGCGGCGATGTCCCCGCTCACGCCGGGAGGCACACGACAGTCCCACGAGGGTGACGGCACGGTGACCTCCGGGGCAGCCACATGGCAGACGTCTCCGTGCTCTGCCTTGAACCCCACGTGTAGAAGCACCTTCTGGACGGTCGGGCCCCAGACAGCACCAGCGGGCCGGTGCCGCACCCCCCGGCCGGCCGCACCCCGAGTCCGGGCCCGCGTCTGCCTCTCCCCGCTCTCGCTGTCCTGCCAGCCGGGCTCCGGGCCCACGGGCTTCTGCTGGGCCTCAGAGGCCGCGGCCCCCGCCCAGGAGGGCAGGCTTTCCCGTGGCTGACCCCCCCAGACCCCTCGGGGCTTTGTTGAAACCTCACATTCTCAGAAGGCCTTTCCAGACCATTCTAGAAGGTCCCCCCGGTCCTCTCCTCACAGTCCCCACGGGGCCTCTCTGCGGCCGCCGGCACACGCGGAGGTCATGTCACCTCTGATGTGTCTGTGACGGCCGGTGGCCCCGGCAGCAGGGCAAGCTCTTCGGGGTCCCATCCTTCCCCCCGCCCGCGAGCCCCTGGCGTGTGGCGTGGACCTGGTGTACAGCCAGTGCTCAAGGATGGCTTGTTGACCGACGGACTGAACAAATGAAGGAACCAACCAACAACGGCAAAACCAGGAAGAACCTAAAGGCTCCAACGACGACAGTGAGATGGTCACGTGCACGCTGGTACCTGACGTCAGAGACCCCGAACGTTGCTCGTGACCCAGTCACACCAGCCCCTTTGAAAACGGGGTTGCTCTCCCCCACGATCCACGGGGCAGGCTCCTAGGTACCTGCCAAAGGTTCTAGGAGGTTCTGTTTACTCCTTGGAGACTTGTCTGACTTCCCAGCCAGCACGAACACTTTGGGAAGGTTTCCGGCAAGACAGTGGATCGCCGCCAACCTCGTGATCTGATCACACAGAAATACATCAAATAAACCTACAACCGCTGAAATAACCATATTAAAATTACTGTAAACATGCGGGGGGCGTTGGGGCCAGGAAAGGGCAATGCACAGGCGCCAGAAGCAAGGAGGCAACCAGCTGCAGAGCAGCAAGAGTGTGAGCATGACTGAGGCCTCGCAGGGGACATCAGGTGTGCCCGGGTGTGCCCTGCCCCTTGGGGGTCAGGAGACCTGGGATTGCACAAGACTGGGAACTGGCACAGTTTAAGCCGTGTCCCGTGGGCCCCAGGAATCCTCCCGGGCGGCGCTTGCGGCTGCAGCGTTTACCCCGAGATAACCTGGGGTACAGTCCTCACCTCACCGCCAAAGCTCTGCACCTGGAAGTTTATCACACGGAAAACCGTTAGGAAATCCTGACCATCACCCGCGTGTCCGCTGCGTTAGATTCAGAGACGCGTCCTGTTCAGAAGTAACTGCCCGACCAGTTTTTGGACTTTATTTTCACCTTGAAAACTGGGTCTCTGTAAAATTAAATGAACGTGGCGGAGAGCTGCACTGCTTCCTTTCTAAACAGGAAATGGGTTTAAAAAGTTAGTGTTGGCGAAGCAAAACAGATCCAGGAAAATCGCGAGACTACAGCCCACAGAGACACAGAGGCGGGACGCGTACCGGACGGAGGGTCAGACGTGGAGCGTGTGATGGAAGGGCCGACGTGTCCCACCAGGTGCTCCCGCAGGCCGGGCCAGTGGGGTGGGGTGGGGACGGCACTCGGAGGGCAAGAGCGCAGAATGTTCTAAAACTTCGGGGAGACGCCCGTCCTCACAGTGAGATGGGGTGCGTGCAGGAGGGTTAGCACACAGGATCTGCACCGAGACCCACTGCAGGGAAGTGCCAAGTGACAAAGGCGAAGGGCATCCCTCAAGGCAACCAGCAGAGGACAAAGGGAGGCGGCCTTCCACCCCCCAGCGGGCAGGGGGCCCACGCACGCCGAGAGGAGGGGTCTCAGACGTGAGTGCGAGCCCCTGCCAGACCTGCACGGAGGAGGAGGGGGGGCAAACAGGCCTTCTTGCCAACAAAGGCGGGGCGCCCCTCACCCCTCACGCCCAGGACCACTGCAGGAGGGAAACGCACGCAGCACGAGGGCGTGGGGGCTCGGCAGGGGCCACCCGGCGCACCCGGGGAAGGCCCAACAAGCGCGTCGCATTTACAAAATAATCACCAATTCGGGCGCTGGCCCCCAAGGCAGGACCCGAGCACGGGCCCCCGGAGCGTGCGAGCCGAAGGCCCCGTCGTAGCCAGCACAACAGTCTCGGCCCCATGAGCTTGGAGCACAGGTTACAACGTGAGGGTGGGCGCCCTGAGAGCAGGAGTGAAGCAGTTAGGAGCGAAGGCAGGGGGAGGAAGGGAGGGTGATGCGGAAAACTCAGAACGAAACGTGCCGGAGAGAGAACGGAGCTGAGCAAGCCGGGGCGCGGGCACGGCGAGGCGGTGGGAGCCAGACTCCCGCCACCCCCACCGTAAACGCACACGGACTAAAGCGTCACCCTGAGAAGGAAAGGACGAGCTCTTTCACAGAAACACGACTGAAGCCTGACAGCCAACGGGTGACGGTACGGGCTGGGAGAAGGGCCGCCTGCGAAGTGGCCATCGCACCTGGCATTCTGGTATCAGAGAAGCCCGCCCGACGGGGTGGGGGGGGGGTGCACACGGGACGGACCAGGCAACCGTCCCCCCGGGACCCGTGTAAATCTTGTCAACCAGTGTCACCCCAGAAAGTCTACCAATAAGACACTAGTTTGTAACAGTCTACACAATAAACCGAATCGACTTATTGGTTATTAAAAAAAATAAGATAGACCAGAGAAGTCAGAGGGACAAAAACGGTAGCTACAGAACGACGAAGGGAGCAGCGGGCCAGGAAGCGCTGACGGATCTTCACTTCCACACACGTGCCCAGGGGACACGCCTAATTTCCGCTTCACAACACTGGGACCTGGGCGGTCACCTTCCACGGGGGATTCTGGTGAAGTGGTCCCAGCTAGAAGGGGTATCACAAGGCCACGAGGCTGGTCCCTTCGTCGCCCAGCATGCTCACTCGGTGCGCCTCGTAGTCGGCACAGCCACCGCCTTGCTGGTGAGCCACTCTGGCTTGGGACAATGTTGTTTATTTTTGCATTCCCAGGCCGCCCACAAAGTCCGGCGGGGCCGGGGGGAAGCACCCAATGTGCACCCATGAACCTCATAATTGGGAAGACTGTGGAGCCAAGCTGAAGTATGTCTGTAACATGCATTCCTATTTCACAGAGTGAGGCCCTGTCGAAGACTAGTATTTGTTCCAGAAACATCCGGGACTGAGGAAAGGTGGGCAGAGATGTCGATGAGTGCCCGACCGTGGGCGGGGGGTTGGAGCTGGGTGATGGGACCATCGGTGGATTCAGCCTCTTATTCTCTCTACGTTTGCACGCACGTGACATTTTCCACAGTAAAGAAAAAGGCCAAAACATTAATAAAAAAATAAATGAAACTGTCCCTTATCCTCGTGGCTGACGTTTGGGGGGGAAGTGTCAAGGAAACAATGGGGCTCTTACCTCTTCATTAACTGGATAAAGATGCTTCTCGGCAATCGGTAAACAAAGGCGTCGAGGACAATCTTGAGGTAATTCAAAGACACGCACCCACATCTGGAGGGGTCCCCTGCACTCAGGGCTTTCTCAACCCTGTCATAGGACTTCGAAAGCTGCGATGAATTAAAATGAGACCGTTGCAGTCACAGAAATCCACTTCATGCGGCTATTCAACCATTTTATTTGTGCCGAAACCCCTTCACAGTTTCCTCTCCGAAAACTGATCAAAAAGGTTACGATGGCATGTACTGAACTTCAAATGTTTAATTGATGAGCTCACTACAAAACACCCCCCCCAGTCACAGCCACTCAACTGACAGGGCTGACGCGCGTGTCGCGGGGCAACAGCGCGTACCATGGCTCCCCCTCAAATTTCAGAGCTAAAAATACTCGGTGGGTCTGCCAGCTTGATACATCTTTCTTAATATGCTTCCAAGCCATCCCCCTGCTGCGAGCCCACCCGACTGTTCCTCCCGATTAAGTCAGGCCAATCAAACAAAAAAACCTGGCAACACTTTATTAAAAACAGGAGTGGCTTTTATGGGAGGGGAAATTATGGGTGTCAGGATCGCATAAACCGTGTGCGTTGGACATTTCCTTAATTATCTTTTTTTTCTTAATGGGGAGTTCTTACAAAGAACCCGGGTGAGTGTGCTTTGCTTGCGGGACTTCTAAAACGCAGTGAAGTCGGTTAACCACTGATTTTTATGTGGCTCATAAAAATACTATGAAGATTGCTTTTACTTCCAAAGGTTTTCCTGCTGTTCGTTATTGAGTAATAACGACGTTCTCCACATTCCGGCCCTCTCCACGCGGGAGGAATGCAGTGCTTCCCGGAGGTCACCGGGATAGGATGGCAAGCGAAACAGACACCACCTTGGTGTAAAAGGCGGCTTTGTTTTGTTTTTTTTTAAAAGGTGGCTTTTTAAAAGCTTCTAGAAATACAGAGACAAGAGTCTCTCTCGGCAAAAGGAGCGAGAGGCAGACTCATTAACATCACCTTAGAGTGCACGGGGACATTAGAAGTCCATGGGGAAAGCCATTGGAAATACTTAGGGAACCACAGAGCCTGAGCTTCTCAGAAAGTTGTCTCAAATTACCCCCAAAGGTGGCCCGTCTCTCTCTCAGGGAGGTAGGGTGCCGGGAAGACGCTCTGACCAGAGGGGACCTGGAGTCCGGCCTCAGCGTGGTGACTGGATTCGTGAAATCCACGTTGGACACCTTAACGACCTTTGGTCCCCAATAGGGTCTGTTTCAGGGCAGCGTTTCTGACATCAAGAGTTTTTCGAAAAAGAGCAGGGAGTGAAATAGGAATAGTTACCTTTGTGACATGTATAATCTTTTAGGAGTTTTCATTGTTTCTGTCCATAATGACACAAAAGATTAAAACGCAAGCAATTCGGCCAAGTACACAAAAGGACACAATCGCGCCTGGGAGTGTCACCGTCCAGGTTTTTGTACAGTGCTTCCGAAACTCTACTTTCAGATTTGACAAATGCTTTTTCATCGAACAGTACGTCATATTTTTTCCGTAAGAACTCGTGAATATCTACGTCACACTTTTCGATGACGTACGGCAGGCCACCATGTTTTCAGTGGACAAGTGGAAGATACACGTATTTCCCATGTTGACACATGTAATTCCTATACGTGTTTCCTGACCCCGCAGTCTGAGTGAGGTCCCTTTTCTCGGTCTCTCTTGTGACACCCTGTCCCTGCCTGTCACACCGCTCAAAGAAACCTGTACTGATGAGGGTGTCCATTCGTCCAGCGTCCCTGTCCCTGGGGTAGGGGCGCACGCTCCCCGCGAGGACAGAGGCGCCGTGCTTTGCTCACCGATGAGACCTCGAACGCAGCGCAGCGGGCACGTGGGACGCACTCATTAACTACTCGTTCAAAGTTGATTTTTTTTTTTACCAAAAATGTTTTAAAGAAAGGTTGCAAAAAGTAAAAAAACTATTCAACACACCTGAAAACAGGGAAATGAACATGAAAATCATAGTCGGAGTGAGATTTCATCGGCCTTGAGCTGGTAAAAATGTTAAATTCTAAGACCACCAAGTGCTGGGGGGGCACGCAGAACAGTCGGGGTGCTCGTGAGCTTCTGGTACGAGGGCGAGGGGAGATTCTGACAACAGTGTGACAGCTGCCAGCTGAAGCTGAGGGTCCCCGACCACCCCGCAGGCCACCGCACTCCTGGGAGGACCCTTGCACATACGCACCAGAAGAACGAGCTCAGACCATTAAGTTCACAAACTCGTCCTAGAAGAAGTGCTGCACCCCTCACTGCTGCACGTCACTGCGGTCCCCTTCGAAGCTCTCCCCTTGGGGAGCTGTGCACCGACACCAGCGCCCAGTCCACCCTTCGAAGCAATTCTGGAACTCTTTTTCTGGACTGGCCTTCAGAGCTGTCGTCGTGCCCAAACTCTGACAATCAAGTTCGTGAACTTCCCACCGCGCACTTACGTTGGCAGCGCCGTACACACAACTTGGTGAGGGGTCATGACCTTGGTAAGTTAGCGAACTTGTCAGATTTTGGGCACCGCTCTGATGGCCAGTCCAGAAGAAGAGTTCCAAAAGTGCCTTGAAGGGTGGACTGGGCGCTGGCATCGGCGCACAGTTTCCCAAGGGGAGGACTTTGAAGGTGACCACAGTGATTCGGCCATGAGGTGTGTATTAATAGCCCTTTTCCTAGGATGAGTTCATGTAATTAATTGTCCAATATTGCATGTATCCATGCAACCCCTGACAGTGGCACCCTTTGGATTAACACAAAACAGGAAGCAGGTGGAATGTCCATCCACAGGAGAGTGTATAATTTGTGTATATTTAGGTAATGGAAAACTGTACGGCAGTGAAAACAATAATACAACTATATCCACAGTCTGGGTGAATGGCATCCCAAGCCCAAAGAGGATGAAAATCAATGGTTCTGCAACTATGCAAACATACTACAGAAAAGACAGACAGACAAGCATCAAGCAAAAGACAACCCCATCTGTAAGGTAACATCATGCAAAAAATACACCATCACGTCACTTGCAAAGGTTTCATGCCACAAAAAGGAACTAAATAAAAATATGAATTCATTAAAAGAAAAGCTTGAAGACAAGATAATAAAAGACACGAGAAGGGATATTTCCAAGCTCAGATAATAGAAAAGAAAAATAACATAATTATAGGGACTAATTAGAAACAGCAAGAACAAGAGACAAGGCTGAAACTAAAATTAATAGCAAAGGAAGGGCTTGCAAGGATCTCAGTGAAGGCAGAGAAGAAAAGGCACAATGATGGAAGTAATCTGAGAGAAGACAGCTAGCAAGGACCAAGTGGGTGCAGTGGGTGCACCGGAAGGGGAACTGGGGAGGCCGCTGGAGAAGGGATGGCGGGGAGCCGGAGGGAGGGAGAGCAGGGTAGAGGCCGGGAGAAGGTTTTGGTGACAGGACCCAGGACAAGCTTCCCTGAAAGGAAAGAACTGAATCTGTGCGTGGAAAGCATACACTGGGCTCTGGGAACCGTGGACAGAACGCCCCGGCCAAAACGGCTTGGTTTTGCTTTTCAATTTCAAGGATCGAGAACAAATACTTTAGGCATCTAGGTCGGGGGAGTCGCCTACAAGGGGACCTGAGGCCTCTCCTCAACAACACCCAGTGCCAGAGGACAATGGACAAACACAGCATTCTGAGAAAAGGAAAGAAGGATAAAAGAATTACACCCAGCCAAGTTGTTGTTCCAGCGCGAAAGCAGAAGGGAGACCGTTTCCAATATGGACAACAAAGACCCCCAGAAAACCCAAAGGAAAAGGCACTCACGGGCCTTTCTCACGGAAATTACTTGACCATGAACCAGCCAACCAGGAACAAAACAAAATAAAGGGCTCTGAAAGGGATGGATGGGGTAAGCGCGGAAGGGTCGTGACGTGCACGACATCCGTGTGACCACGAAACGAAGGCGAAACCACCGGGGGGTGACCCGACCCGCCAGGACGAAAACACGCGCGGACGGGGGCCGAGACGTCCGCAGGAGGCGCTGTGGGGCGGCCCGGAGGCGCAGGAGTCGGAGCGGGGAGCCGGCCGCGGGCCGGGAGCCGGACACCGCACTGTAGCCAGCTCTTCGTGCCCTTCTCAGTCCCTCTTCTGGTGTCACAGTCCCTCTGGGGCCTCATGTGTCTTGTGGCAATGAAATATTTATCCAAGTTTATAAGTCTCTTTTGCTTCACTGGGGGCAGCATTGTGAGCAAGGACTTGGGGGGTTGAACTTGGGCCCAGGACTTGGTGGCAGGGTAACCGTGGGCAAGGCATGCAATCTCCGTGCCTCTGTTTCCCCACCTTGTGAGGGGGATGGTAACAGTGCCTAACGCGTGGAGTGGCTGCGGAGCCTGAACAGAACACCTGTGAGGTGCTCCCCACCCCGCCTGGCACGCGGGAGCCCCGTGATGTGGTAATTATGGGGTAATTAAGGGGGTGATGATGATATTCGGGTAAATTCAAGGAAACTTAAATAGGCCTTATTTGTAACAGAGAGCACGATTCCCTTATAAAATTATTTCTATCTATGTATCCACCCAGCCAACCTCCTGCATCTACGAAGGAAGACAGCCCTAGAATTACGTTCGCCAAATGTCGCCTTCCATTATCTCCGGAGGCTGGATTTTGAGTCATTTGTTACTTTCTTCTTTATACTTCTCAGAATTGCTCCCATTTTTTGCAGCGCTCGTGTGTTTCGTAACGGTCATGTTCTTGTGAAACAATGATTTCACGGACAACAACAGAAAACAAGCTTTACCAACCGACCGGGAGAATACTAAAGTGATCCCTTCCCCGACATCCTTTCAACGGTGGCTTTTGTTAATTTTTTTCCTCATTGACAATTTTCTACTGCAAGTTTTATATTAATGACTTGTGAACGTTCTACGCGTGTTGGAAGCAGGTCTTATTTATCAGCTGTTGAGGTGGCACGTACTTTGCCAAGTTCATCATTGTTTATACAAAGTCTCACTACAAAAGCTTTCTCGCTCTAATGTGCATAGTCTGTTTTATCAATCATTTTCTTCATGGTTTGGGGCTTTACCTCATGCTTGAAAGTCTAAATTTCAAGATGAAAAAGTTTTCACTCACATTATTTATTGTTAAGTTTACACTGTTGGTGCATGCAGAATTTGTTCTGCTGAGAAGAGTGGAAGGCTACAAGCTTTCCCCCAGCCCCAGTGGCTGGCTGGAAGTGATCCCAGCCGTGACTACTGCCGTTTGCACTCCCCGCCCCAGCACGCCTGCTGGGACGCCTCACCAAGGGCCAGATTCACGCACAAAGACTGGCCCATTATTCAACTACTGTTTAAAATCAATTTGAACGTCCTTTGCTGCACTAGTGCCATAGTGCCATAGGGTCTTCATTATTATACCTTTATAAGATGTTTCATATGGGATAGGATAAGTCCTCTACTGTAACTTTTCAAAAGAAAATATCTGTATCTCTTCAACCAGATGTAGGGAGAGCAGGCATTCACGCCCAATCTTCCAGTCCAAGAACTAGAAAAGACCTCTTTGTTTATTCACGTTTTCCTTAACTCAATAAGAAGTCTTAAATATTTCTTATTAGAGTATTAGAGTGACTCAATCTCTCATCGCTATGACTAGTATCAATGTATCAATGACTGATATCAATGTATTATTGTTATGAGGAGATAGAGGAAGTCTCGGGGTCTGGGGAGGTGGAGGTAGGATCAAAGCTAATTTTAGAAATATCATCCACACCTGTTGGTTCTCCCTGCCCAGGCTTTAGATAACCTTGGCACTAGGAAATCATTCTTACCTCTTGGCAAAAGGCCCTCTCAATGTCATTTAAGGAGTAGCCTTTCCAGGTATCACCGGAAGAGTCAGAACTGGGGAGGTACCCCCTTTTGGAACGTGTGATTTGTTGATTCTCCCATGAGGCATCTATTAAAACAAAACAGCTTCCATTTATTAATATCTTCAAAGGTATATTTAAATATTATGTTTCCTTTTCATCATAACCTGTCTGATAAAAACTGAGACTTTAATAAACTAAAAACATGAGGAACTATATAATAAACGGTATTAAAATAACTGGATGAACATTTTAGAAAAAAATACAATGAA
This sequence comes from Lyroderma lyra, assembly GCA_004026885.1. Lineage (NCBI taxonomy): Eukaryota > Metazoa > Chordata > Mammalia > Chiroptera > Megadermatidae > Lyroderma > Lyroderma lyra. The sequence goes on along the minus strand of PVJL010013906.1, from coordinate 16,379 downwards.
TCTACTTGCTATCTTATTCTAGGATAAACCTTAGAGTAAAATGTACACTAAGTCAAATAAGGAAACCATTAAAAGTCCTAGAAGAAAATGAAGATGACTATTACGTAATACATACAGTGCATAACCTTTCCGTGAGGAGGCCTTTCTAAGCAACACGTTAGAGTCAGAAATCATGTAAATAATGATCAGGTCGGACAAGGTAAGTATTTATTTTTGTTTGGTAAAAAAAAAAAAGAGAAACCCACACAAATAACAATGAAAGAAAAAACGAGTGGGGAAAAACTACTGTCATATGCGTGAGAAATACAGGTTAATAGCCACAATATACGAGTAGTTCTTACGAAACGGTAAGAGAAACCCAAATACCCAACAGAACAATAGGCTAAGGTTGTAAACAGGTGATTCACAGAAAAAAGGATTTTAAAAATCCAACCAATGATTAAAAAAAAAACTGCTCAAACTCATTGGTAATTTAAAAGTATAATGAAAACAAGTTAACTTCTTTCCCCCACTTGTCGAATAGGCAAGAATTAAAGGGAGTGATAAAAAAGCAATCAGCAGTCCTAGCGTGTATGCAGAAAACCTGGTACCTGAGTACTCTGAAGTCCCCTCCAGAACTCCAGACTAAAGGGGTGATGGGGCCACTCAGCCAACGCATAGGGGAAGGATGCTTTCTGCACTGTTTATGAGAGAAAAACTTGACACAATTTAAATGCTCATTAATAGAGAATTAGTTTTATAAATTATGGTTCATCAAGCCTATAAAATACTACACGGATATTAAAAACAAAGGTTCTTGTCTAAATTAATGGGCGTGGAAATTTGTCTTTGATATGTATTGTTTTGTGATTAAAAGCAAGGACTAGCATGATTTATTCATTTTAGTACTTATTTTGTATATTTGCCTATCTATCTATCACCTAGTCATCTATCATCAATCTGTCATGTAGCCATCCATCAGAAACCAAGTCTGAGAGGATAACACACCAAAAGGAATAACAGTGGTAGGACTACAGGGGACTATTTGGTGTTTATGTATTTCCTGACCTTTTTTTTTTTTTTTTTTGCAACAAGCGTGTACTTTATAATAAAAGAGAATAAAATAAATGGAAAATACAGCCATTTTCTTCTTCAGAGTTGACTGCAGAGAGTCACAAATGGTCTCCCAGATTTACTTCCTAAAATGCCTACAAATAAGCGTCACTCAAATCAAGCACACTTAGGACGACTCAGCTGCAGTTAACAAACTGCCAGTCATCTGGAATTCCATTTCCTAGCTCAAAAAAAAAAAAAAAGAAAGAAAGGAAGGAAGGAAGCAAAAAGGAAAACGCCTCCCTCAGTGGGCTCGTCCTTCAGCACCCGGGCTGGAGTGCTGGGGCTGCAGCGGGCCGAGCGTCCGCCACAGGGGGTCTCAGGACACAGGAGCTGCACAGCCCTGCTGGGAGCCAGGCTCTGCCCCGGGCACACACAGGTCTCCAGCCCTGGCTTCCTGCCAGTGCGTTCTGTGCTCCGGCCGCTCGGGGGTGGGGGGGTGGGGGGCTCTGGTGTGACCGGGCTGCCACGTAAGCCAGGGTCACCTCTCACCCTAGTCACACCAGCTCCCTTCCTCCGAGCTGCTCACTCATTCCCGCCACCTCCCGACACTCCCTGCATTTCCTCTGAAGGACTCCTGCTGACCTGAAATGGGGTAGAGCGGGAACCCAAGGCTCCAGGGGGCACTTGGGGTGTCCCAAGCGCAGCTAAAGGAAATCATGCCCCAGTGTCACCTCGTCATGTGCCCAGATGCATGGTGCTTTGGAAAAGCAAGATGATGATGGCTTATGACGTACACAAACTTAGCAAAAACAGAAATATGTTTTAAAATTAATAGAAAATATTGTTCTCAATATAGAAAACACATAGATCGTGGACTGCAACAGATATGTGAACTAGAGACTCTACTTACAGAGATAAAAGCAGCAGCAAACCTATAAACAGCTCTTGGTAATTAGTCCTTGTACAACACATTTCCCCCCCGAAATGAACATATATATCAGCAAATTTTATTTTGATCATTCATAATTCATGGACAATAGAAAAGCAGGAGTTCATATGCATGCAAACAGGTATGTGGAATCGTACACCCACTGATAAAAGTGAGCTTCTGGAACAAATGCAAATAGGTGACATGCATCTTCCAAGAATTCTAAGGCCATCATAGAGAAACCAAACACGTTAAAACACGAGTAAGTCGAAGTTTCCGTCTAGAAACATTAGAAGCCGTGTACAATCGTCTCCCCAAAGCCTCAGGCTGGCGCGCCGGGGAAAGCATTTCTCAGCGGGGGATCTGAAGTCCATCTAACTCAGAAACTCTGAAACAGGACAAAGGTGAGGAGCACTGACGCTGGCAGCAGATGGCCTGGATGGGACGACTGGCTCCGTGACCTTCCTTTGCTGTGACAGCGACGTGACCTTGTGCTGTCATTTTCCCATTCTCAGAAAGAGACAGGAAATGGTGCCTGTGCCGGACCTGGTGGCCTTGTTGTGAGGACGAGAGGAGTGTGCATCCCTGGCACTCAGTGGACACCCGAGGTACGTGAAATGCAGAAGGGAAGAAAACCTGAGCCCAGGATTTTCTATCCAGACCAACGGGTTTTTGAACTGCAAAGGCCACGTGTAAACTGTCATGAACGTGTTAGGACTCAGAGAATATCATTTCCACGAGCACTTCCTGAGGAATCTACTAGAGAACAGGCTTCAAGTAACCAAAACGACTGGAGAGACAAATAAAGAGAGAAGCTAGCGAGCCGACGTGATGAAGGCTTTCCCTCCTGAAGTGGTGACCTTAGCGAAACCAGGTCAGGGAGGCGGGCAGACCCGCCTCCTCGCGGCTCCCGCACGCAGAAATCACCCGACAGATCGAACCCGAGGCACGGCCTTTCGCTGCCCACGTAACGCCAGTCTGCTTTGTTTGCTTGATGCCCTAGGCAACTGTCCGGATTCCTTGGGCTTTTCCCAAAGCAAGTTAGGAAGGTGGGGATTCAAATTGGCCAAACCGTGATCCGAAATAAATAAATACATACATAGATAAATAATGATTTTCGTTTGTAATGATGTGTGGTGATGGATGTTACCTTAATGTGGGAATCATGTGGCAATGTAAGCATATATCAAATCGTTACGTTGTAAACCAAAAAGTAATGCCATGTTTTAATCCAATTGTATCTCAATAAAATAAAAAAATAAAACTAAAGGACAGTAACTTCTATGACAATCCAACCCAGAAAGGATATGCTGGTGACTGTTAAGATCCCGACACTGAAAAAAAAAAAAAAGTCTTCCTTTCAGTATTTCCTTTGGAGTGCCCTGATGGTGTAGTGGCTTAAGGCCTCGGCGCTGGCGCTGTCGGTGCTGCCGCCCGGGTTCGATTCCCAGTCAGGGAGCTACCCACGTACCAAAAAAAAAAAAAAAAGATCCCGACACTGGGGCTGAGGACTCCGAGCTGATAGGATGGCAATGGGCCTGAAGTAAGGTTGGTCTCAGTGACACACCCTGTCCCACTACACGCCGAGAAAACGGCCTTTGTTTGGATAGCCTGGTACAGAGTCTTAATACGATGTGGCCCCTGACCCCTGTATCCTTAATTGAGAGCACCCACACAATGATTTTGCCTTCTAACTGAAGGGTTTGAACTCATTATGAAAATTATAGAATGAGCGTTCGGTAAGAAATTAGGCATGAGTAAGACTGACTTGTAAAAGGATCTCTGTGCCTGGGTGCAGAACCAGACGCGAACAGACCCATGCTGGAGGCAATGGGACCGGGCGGTGGCCACAGCGAGAACTGGAGCTGATGCTACAGAACGTACAGAAGAATAACTAGATATACGAGGGCTGTCCGGAAAGTATCCAACCACGTATATGAAAAGTACAGGGATTTATGGCTGGATTTTTGCCGGACAGCCCCATACCTCATATTTAACCAAATCAGAGATGCCTTTCACTGTGAGATATCATTATTATATGAATAAAGAAAGCCTGCTGCTAATGATTGATAAAGTGATAAAAACGAGATTTCCATGAATTGAAATTGTATTCAGGAACTTAACCTTCTTACAATACTTAATAAGATACGCAAAAGAAAAAGATAGTAAAAATTGGCAAAAAAAAAAAAAAAAATTTTTTTAACCAGCACAAACTGAAGCACCAGGAAACTTAGCCAGAAAGCTTTGTTTCTAATTATGGTAGATCAGCTCATACGGAACCAACACTCGGGCAGGTACCAATGATAAGCACTGGCCAAAATATAAACAAAAAGCTATCTGAGGGCACTGGGGAGCAACTGGCACAAATAGCACTCCTGAGTTTCTTGTTATGTGGCCCCCTGAGGGCAAGGTGCAGCTGCAATTGTGCTGAGTGGTTGGAACACAGATAAGAGACCAGGGTGCTCCTGGGTTGAGGGATCAGGAAACAGAGTTTAGGACATGCAGCATCTGGGAAGTAAGGAGGGAAAGCCCAGAAAGGAAGGCAGAGTGTAGTCTGTGCCTACACCCTGCCACGACCTCCTGACGTCTCAACGGTGGACAGGCGGCGCAGGCGGCAGGGGGCCCGGCTGGGACCAACACAGTCATGGCTTCAGGTGTCACCTCCCTCAGGGAGGACTACGGTCACAGCTTTAGTGCAGCCAAGTAAACTGTCTGCTAAAACAGAGACTTAAATTCGTCAGAGGAGCATAACAGGGTCTATATAGTCTCTACAATGCAAAATTTACTATATGCAGGATAACTTCCCAAACTACTGACACAGGGAAAAAACTCCCAGGAGACTGTGATCCGTACTCAAGAAAACAGGTATTCAGTAAAGGCCAGACCAAGATGACCTAAACGATGGAATCAGCAGGTAAAAAAATGAGAAAGTGTTTTACATTTTAAAGCCAGTACTTGAGAGCGTAAAGGAAAACATACTCCCAATGAATGAACGCACGGGAAGTCTCAGCAGAGCGACAGACGTAGCCGTGCAGTCTGTGTTGATAGTGTATCAGAGCACAATGTCTGAGGGCAATGGACAAGGGACAGGAGGAAGGACGTGGGAAAACACTGGTGGAAAGCCCTCGCGTTTCATGTGAATTAGTGTAATATTATTTGCAGGGAGATTCTGATTCATTAAAGACGTTTAATGGAATGAAAAGGCTCGATTTATCCAAATGTCTTGAGGTTATGCCAACTCCACAGGACAAAGCCTGGGGGAGAGGGTAGATGAACAGGGAAGGAAAGAGAGGAGCAGACAGACGACGACCCCGTTCTGGGAGAGAAATGAGTCAGGGCCCCGCAACACTTTCTCAACCAGCTTAAGTAAGAACACGAATCCCGTAAAAGAAGAAGATAAAACAACACAACGAGGTGAAAAGCAACAGAGACCAAAGGAAACACCACTACAGAGTGAGAGAGACACGGCAGGGGGCAGAGCAGACCTGGGTGAAAGGCAAACCCCAGGCACCGTGAAGACGTGCGGTCGCCGTGCGGTCGCCGTGACTACGGAGGAAAAGACAAGGGGAGCGGAGCGCGCAAGTGACATCAAAGACGAAGTCCAACGGAAGGACAGTTTGTGCCGCTGAAGTTGAAAACCCGAAACCTGGAATAGGAGGTGTTCGAACAAACTCCCACCCGCAAGAAGGCCTCGACCTAAAGAACCGAATTTGCAGATTGAAATCGGACCGTGGTTTGGAAAACTGGCACGGCACGCCCAGCCCCAAGGCCTATCGCGGCCACGCCACTGACGCTCGGGGTGAATCCTTCTTGAGGCAACCGGCGACACCCAGGGCACCACGAGGCGGGGCCCGCACGTCTCCACGGCCCCTCCGCACCGACAGCAGCAGGCGGAGGCCTGTGAGTCCGGCGAGGGCAGAGCGTGACCCGCGCACTCACGTGCAGCCACGCAGGGGCGTGGCCGCCATCGTCCCCAGGGTCGTTTCCACCCCTACTCTTCTGGAACACCCAAGGGAAAACTGACAGGAACCAGCACCTCCCCGAACCCGTCTTTCCCATCGTGTTTCTTGCCGTCTGCCTCTACTTCCCACAGGTCCGCATGGGACGGCGCCGGGACCGCGGCTGACTCCCTCTCCTTGGTCCTCGGCGTCAGTGCCCGCCCCCAGGCCACGGTGAAGACGGGGAGCGACAGCACGGGCACGTGCTCAGTCGGCGGGGCCCGCTGTCCCAGGATCGAGGTGGCGGACAGACTTGCTTGCGATGAGGACCCTCGCCACGCGGGCGACACACCACGACCTGCCCGAGTCGGGCTAAGCGCATGGCCCCTGCACCAGACAGACATGTGCCCCAGGGGCTTGTGCCCTCTATGACGTATGTTGTCACACACACACAGACATGAGAGCTGACTGGAAAAACGCAGCCACAACGGCTCTGGTTGTCACATGGCACGGCGGGACGCCGTCCAGACCGCCCCGTACACGCAGCATGCCTGCCCTGTGTCTGTGCACGCACCAACCCACGCGCACACGGAGAACACTGCTGGTCTGTAACCGGGGAAGGGGCTGCTGGTGCAGGACCTGCACGTGAGCCAGCCGAGCGGAAGGCACGGACGGGCCTTGGAAGGCCGCCTTGCCCAGTAAGGCCCCGCACTCAACGGGCTTTAGAAAGGACAGCCCTGGAGCCTGCCCTAAGGTCCCCTGGTGAGTGCCACCGAGCGGACGTCTGAGAGGCCGTCGTTCCTCAGCTGGCTGCTGCGGCCGACCTGAGGGTCCCGGGAGGAGCCTGGTGAATTCCGGCTGTGCCAGATTAAGTTCAAACCAGACGGTGACAACCCGTCTTCAGTGAGCCCGTCCCAGGGCACGATCCCCGAAGCAGAACAAGGGCTGAAAGGGAGACTCTCCGACCGCATCCCTCACACGCTCGTCCTCGAGGAACCGCTCTGCCCAGAACCGTCGGGCAGAGCGACGACTCTGGGCTTCACGTCGATGTGGCCGGGACCGAGAAAGGAGGCCCTTCCTTCCGACGGTCACGAGCCGGGCTGCCCTCCCGACGTAACTGCGGGAACTACGTGACAATTCCCAGCAAGATTTGCCCCACAAGTTCATCATCAAAGTTCGGACCACACAGAAGCTACAGGAAGAACCAACAACACGCAGAGACGTGCCACCTGAAGACAAGCTGCATTCTGGGGTTCCTCTCCATCGTGTCCCGCCGGCCTTTCCCACGTTCCCGTGCCCCCTCCCCCTCCGGAAGTCCCGGCGCGTGGCTGCCCGTTGTAACGTGCGGACGTGCCGTGCCGCCCCTTTTCTTGTGAGACGTTTCTGTTATTCTCGGGGAGTGATGCATTTTCCACGTCTGACAGCATGTCCCCAGGACAGGGTCACAGAAGAAGAGGTACCCGCCAAAGGCTACTGGGATCTTTAGCTACGTACTTCGAAAGTACGTACCTTGGTTTCCCATAGAGCACCTAAGGTGCAAGTCATTGCTGATACGGAGGTTCTTCAGAAAGGCGAGGTAATCCACAGCCGTGTCCGTGTCAATGCCGTAGTACCGTGCAAACCTGAAACGGGAACAGTCTTCAGTGACCGGCCGTTGGGGCGCAGACGCTCTGGCACGGAGACGGTTTGTTACTGGGGCTCCTTATACGCTGGCTGGGTGTCGACTGCAACGCGGGTGTTTCTACTAAAACGGAAGCAAGAGCGACCCTAGGAAAGGTCACGCTTTATTAAAAAGCGCCGAGCCGTCGAAGGCGATCCCCTTCCCCGGTCCACACCGGTGGGTGCACAGATTCGAATGGGGCCGGGTAAAGGCAGGCCCCTGCCCGCAGCACCTGAGTAAGGGTCTGCTCCCTTCCTTGGCAGGACCGGGTGGCCGGGGTTTATGCAGAAAAAGTCGGCCCCACGTTCCTTTAATAATTGGGGGGCATGGCTCTGGGTCGTAAGAGAGTTAACATAAAATTTCTACACCCAGAGAAACCTAGAGCCAGGTGGAGGGCAGAGCACAGCCCGTCTTCTTGACTAAGAGTGTCATTTCATTAGAGAAACCAAGGCCCACGATGGCAGACTGTTTTAAAGTCAACGACGGTGGCAGGGCAGGGAGGGGGACCTTTTCTCTACGATTTCTGTATGTAAAAAGAAAAACTTTAAGCACAACCAATATTTCTCCCTGAAATACACTGAGATATTCTTTTCTTTTTTAAAGTTAAGATGAATAGGATGTTTGGAATTTTTTTTTTTCAAATTATTCAAATCTGCCACTTGATAAATGGTGTTCTAGATAATTTTTGCATTATTACATTTCTTAAAAAAGTGAGTTTGTAAATGTTTAGTTACATTATCTCCATATGTGTTGGTTTCTATAATTACCTAATTTCATGCTGCTTTCTAAAAATTTAGTAATTATCACTTAAAGTATTTGTTATTTTTCTGTTTTCCAAATTTAACAAAGAATAATGTCATGGATTCATTTCAGTGCATACCTTTGTTTCCACCCTGATGAATCTTGCCTATTGTTCTAATAAGAAAAATGAGCTTGAGATGTGAGAGCTGCCAGATGTTAACACTGAGCCTCCCGGAGCAGCTCCATCTCTCATCCACAGTGTCTGTCTCGTGACAAGGAGGCTGTACGCTCAAGGCCCCAGAGGTGGCACCTAATGTCTTCCCGTCGAGTAGCCGCCCTCCAGACAGGGCTGCCTACTTGGCTGCTGCAGGAAAATGTCGGGGTGCTGCTAAAACCTCGCCAGCAGCGTTCCGGTCCTCCGTGAAAACCCGCCATTCCGTCAAGCTGGACTTTGCGGAGCAGAGAATCCTGGCCTTTCCTGGTGCCCAGCCCATCCGCCCTCCGAATACCTGCTGCACAGCCACTGAGCACAGACAGAACCCCTCGGTAACAGTTCCTGCAGATGAAATTTCCAGAATGAAGCCTCAGGACCTCCCAAGCATGCGGCATCTCACAGGCTTCTTTACGAGAACAAAGGGGTGGGAGGCAGAACTGCTGCTAAGATGCACCGACCGAGGCCCCGCTCCCAGGGACCTGAGCTCGGGGCCGGAGGACGCGGGCGTCTGCACAGCCCCTCGGGCACGCTGACTAGCGGGAAGGCTGGCCGGAGGCGCCCCGGGGACGCCGCCGGCAGACCCACCCGGAAGCGTGCCGTGGGCTCCAGGCGCCAGCTCAGGCCGCAGGCCGACCTCGACTGAGGGAGCGGGTGAGACTTCCAGGCTGCTCATAAATTATGTGACCTGGATGCGAGCACTTTGGCCTGCAAGGATGGTGTAAGGTGGGGAGGAAACACGAACCCCAGTGGGTCTCCGGACAGTCTGATGAAGTGTAAAACCTTGTCTACATAGGCTGGATGGTATTCCGTGGCCTAAAGAGAGCTAGTTCTCCAGTAAGGGAACTCCTGGGATCTTTACAGTTACGACAGCATCACTGTGAACCAAGCGCCTACTACGTGCCTGGCACACTCGGTACATGGTGTGGGACGGTCACACCAGCCCTCCTCCTGGCTCTTCAGCCTCCGTTTCTGAGCCCCACGCCCCGCGGCTTCCAGAGACCCCAGAACTGGGGAGGGCAGAGCCCAGACCCAACCCCAAATTGCCTACCACACCGAGCGCCGAAGGCTGATATGAAATAGAAAGCCATTAGATTAAAAAAAAAAAAAAAGATTCTAAAATGCATTGTGTTTCTTGCTCAACAACTAAAAAGGCGAAGTTAATACTGAAGCAGCTTCTGAAGGAAAGAGTATATTCTTCAGCTTCAATAAGAAAAGCATTAAAGCAATTGAAGAAATGGGCTACTTTGATCTTCGCGTTTCCATTCTAAAGGAAAGCAATTCTATTATGTTACGTTTCCCAAGCGTTATCATGAAAACAGCATTGTTTCTGAGGCTTAAAAAAAAAAATCTCAAATAAAAATTTGTGGAGTTCTTTATTATTCAATACTTATGAGATGGGGAAACAGACAGTAATATTTTTTTTTATAGATTTACTAGGTTGGAGACTGCAGTGCCAAACACAAGGTTTATTGTCAAATAAAACACTGTTTTGTTTTTTGATTGCCTGTTTTAAAAAAGAGTGCTGCTTCTGTTCTATAATTGCGAGCACAAAATTATTTAATTTGTTTTGTTTGGATCTTATTCTGGACACTTTCCCAGCCAGAAAGATGTAAAAATTAAAACATCTATTATGGCTTTTATACTCGGAGGTGGGTTATAAAAAGGAAGAAAGAAGAAATTACTCAAAGGAGCAGGAGACACCCATGTTTTAAAAAGTCTCTCCGCTTTGCAGCCCCCCGCAGTGTCCATGCCTCAGTCGCATGCCCTGCTGACCCCCTTTGCTCCAGGAGCGGATTCTTCTGCTCCTGACAGGGGCGACGACGTCTTTGTAAGGGCAGGTAAGAACCACAGCACCCCTTATCAATGCGGCTTCTCCTCATGTGAGCGTCCCAGGCTCGGGGTGAGATGGCACGGCTGGGTCCTGCTGTTCGTGGCCGGGAGGACACGTAGGAAAGTGGGAGAGGGCAGGAGCAGGGCGGGACCTGTGCTGAGTCCTATATAAATGAAGTTAAACACGGGCCCCCCCTTCTCGTGGCTTCCAAGCACAAGTCACGTAGCCACACACGCCGAACGTTCTGGAGTTGACTGGAGGTTCAAAAAAAAAAAAAAAAAAAGCCTGTGTCCTCGAGTCACGAGCAGCTGGCAGTGACTTGCAGACGCTAAGGAGCTGCTACACGTTCAGTTAGTCCCTGTCGCCCCAGCCTCAGCAGTGACAGGTGTCCACGGGAAAGCACTGGTGGGTGCGGCGGGATGGAGAGGCAGGAAGGAGCATGCGCGAACGCAGAACTCCTGGACCGTTTCGCGCCTGCCCTGACCCCAGGCCCTGAGTACGTCACGTGTGAGTGGGGACCGGGCGGCGGAGGGGGCGGCGCCTTCCCTGCACGGCCGGCCGCCCGGGCGGCGCTCACGTCCTCCCGGAACCGGAGCCCTTGGCGCGTGTGTGTTCCAGAACTCGGGAGACCCGCCCCCTGGGCGCCTGCTTCGCTCACAGCGGAGGCGGAGCGAGGCGGGGCGCGTGCGCCCCACGGCCCGGGGCAAAGGCCGAGCCGCCTCCCCGCGCCGGCCCCGACTTACTCTTTGTATTCGTCGTCTGTCATCTTCAGGCAGAAGGTCCCCAGAACCCTCCTCAGCTCCTGTGCTCGGACCCGGCCGGTCCTGTCCACGTCAAAGAGCGCCAGGGCTCTGGTGACAGTTTTAATGTTTTTGAAAATCTGTGTATAAAAGCGATTTAGGAAAAGTCAAAAGAGCCACGTGCTGGCAACCGAAGTGGTAATAAAAAGCGACGTGAGCGTTCCTAACTGCTTCCTGCAGAACGAGACGTTTCCCGAGCCTCGCGTGGAGGCACTGGAGGGGAAAGAACACTTGGTGTTTATGGAAGGTTCTCGAGGCAATTCTCTCCGTAAATGGTCTAAGTTTTTTAAAAAGAACTTTCTAACGGGAAGCGGTAAGTCTCACGCACAATTCCTCCCCTCGCAAGTCGTGTGAAAACCGTGTTTGCTCACTGATCCTCGAAAGCCACCACGGTCCCGGCGCCCCCGGACTCGGACGCGTAGCTGCCCAGGGCCGCGGCCCGAAGCCTGTGTGCTGGGGGCGGCTGCGGACGGGCCTGCCCGGGGCTGCCCGCGGCGTTCACATCGCACGGCGGGCGGGGGCTCTCCGGGCAGCCCTCGTATTCCAGCCCCTCGGAATGTTTAGAAAAGGTCACGGGGGAGTTTCAGGGAGATCGCCCCCAAACTCGGCAAACGTGCATTTAGCGGACGCCCACATGTAGAGCGCTGGGCTGGGCCCTGTGGGGCTGCAGGGAGCGCTGGGCTCCCCAGATTCAGAGGAAAGGCACAGCCACTGAGGCTCCCCAGGGCGAGCACAGAGCCCGGTGACCCACGCAGAGGCCGCGGCACCGCGTTCAGGTAGCACTGAGGATCACCCACTACCACCTAGTGGCACGCTGATGGATTTCCCCGTGCCCCCCCCCCCCCACCACGCCACACAGGACGTAAGACGTGGAAGTAAACAGTCACCTGCTGGGTCGTGGGGACAAATGCCAAACCACAGAGACCGGGAGCTGGAGGCCCTCACAGAGCAGAACTGGCGCTTGCAGCCGGAGCCACCTGGGGGGCTTCCTGCAGGAGGGGGCATCTGAGCCGGGAGGGCAGGGCGTGCCACTCTGCACTGGGGCCCGGGCCGGGGTGGGGACGACGGGCAGCCCGTGGGGCCGGGGCCGGGAGGTCTGATCCCATCATCCTGCAGGGACCGAAGCCCCGTGCAGCCCGGATCCTGAGGCCGGCGGGGCGCTTTGAGGGAAAGGCTGCTTCCCTGTAATCCACACCCCGTTTCCTCAACGTTTTCCCTGGAGCCCCCCCACTGTCCCAGGCTGGGGAGGCCGGGCCTCCGAGCACTCACCTGGCTCCCCTCACTCAAGACCACCTGGCCCGGCGGCAGGGGCGTGGGGGGCCTCCTCTCACCCGCGCCTGCTACGCTCCCAACCGCCCCTCGTCCTTCCTCCCCACCCCTCGTCCTTCCTCCCCACCAATCACCTCGCTCCTCACGTTCCCACGCTCCCCCCACATGTACAGCCCGTCCGCCTCCATACCCCTGTGACTGGCCTCCCCTCCTGCTCCGTCACCTCCACGACACGCACGTCCCCGTCCCTCTCGCTGTCCCCGCAGCAGCGCTCCGCCCAGCTCACCACTCCCCCACGGCCTCCCCGGTTCTCCTCCGCCTTGGGCCCGTGGTCTGCCCCCCTCCCCGTCCCCCCTTGTCCCCCGCCTCTGCACTCGGGAGCACGGGAGGCCTCGGCACCGCCGCTTCCTCCTGGCGTCTCTCAGATGTCTGTCCCCAGCGCGGGCCTGCTGGCATGCGCCTCCATAGCCGCACGGACATCCCGGGCTGACCAAACCCCACCTGCCCCTGCCGCCGTCTCCCCACCCCAGTGCACACAGACCCCCTTCTCACATCTGGGTGCTGTCGACCAGGGGCGCGGAGCAGCACCCCCAAAGCGCCCGCAGAACCCAGCCGTGCGTCTCCCCTTCACCGCAGACCCTGGGGGCTGAGGGAACGACCTCCCCTTGGGTCTTCGGTTTGCTCTCCAAACAGCAGCCCCGGGACCCCGTTCAAACGTGAGGCTGAGCGCCCCTCCCCACCCCCCAGGCCCCTTCCCCACCCGGCGCCCCACAGGGCTCCTGGCGCTGGGCCACCTCACGCCCCCCACCTGCTCCTGGGTCTTGCTTCCCGGCCGACCTGGGCTACTGCTCCTCCTGCCTTCTGCCTGGAACATTCTTCCCCGGAACAGCCACTGGCTCCTCCCCCACGACATGTGGGTCCTGGTCCAAACGTCATCTGACCTAAAAGGCCTCCCCTGACCGCACCCCTAACACTCTGGTCTTCAGCCCGCCTTTACTGTCTATCTGTCCCCTGTCCCCCGTCCCCCTCCACCTGCTGGGCCGCCCACGGCAGCCGGCGGGGTGTGTGAGCTCAGTAAGCATCCTGAATGAGAGTCCACCTTCTCACCGGTCTGAGAAAAGGCCCACTCCGAGGGGGCCTGTGAAGCCTGCAAACCCCGCCTCGGGCCGACCGGAGAGTAACGAAGACCGCACCCCTAAGACGACCGAGCAACCGGTAAGTGAGGGGCACGCGCGAGGCCCTGAGCTACGCGCATGCCCCCCACGTCTAACAACCGGAGAGCGCGGGCCGCACCGATCTTACCACCCGCAGCTGGGGGCACCGAGCAGGAAGCGGAGCGGTGACAGCCGGTGCTGCGTCCCCCTCAGCTCCGCCGCCCCGTCAGAGCAGAGCCCCGGCCCCGGAGAGCCCCCGTGCCCACGGCCAAACCCCATCCTCGGCCCCTGGTGTGCTGCCACGTGCCGGCTCACCTCCCCGGGGACTCAGGGACTCAGGGGACACCGGGCGATGTGCTTTTTTAGAACTCCCAGCAACCCAGATGGCTCGCGCGGAGCGCGGGGGAGCAGCGCGCCTGGCACGGCTCACTCCCACCGGGGCTGCGTCTGCAGGCTTCTCATCACTTGTCAGACGCGGGTTTGGCAGGACGCGCACCGCGGCGCAGATGGCGAGGCTCGGCCGGCAGCCGCGTTCGGGCCGCGGTGCGCACTGCACAGGCCCGTGCAGGAGCCGGCGCGCTGGGGCCACCGCCCCTTTCCCCGCTGCCTCGGACAGGGGGCAGGGCGCAGAGGGAGAGGGACCGCAAAGCGAACGTCCGGACGGTGTGCGCAGCGCCCGGCTCTGGGCCAGCCCCACGGCCCCGCTCTGGGGGTGCTGCCGCAGGTCTGCGGTAAGCGCCAACGGTCCCTGAGCTTCCTGCTCCCCCCAGCCCAGCCGGGCTCCCACTCCCACAGTCGCACACCCCGCCGCAGGCCCCGGCTCCAAGCTGAACGGCTTCAGTTCACAAGCACAGCAGGGTCCCCGAGCAGGCCGGCCTGTCCCCACCCCGCCTGCCAAGCCCCGGATGACCTGATGGCCCTCACCCCACCACTTGCCCTCCTGCCTCTGCTCCAGGGACGCGGCTCCGTGTCCTTCTCACACACCCCGGTGCTCGTCGCCGGGACCCTGCCGGCCACCTGCTCTGCGCGCCGGCCCCCTCCCCGCCGGCCCGGGTCTCCCTCTCGGGTCTCTGTGGCCTGCACCAAGGCGCCCCCTCCGCTCCTCGGGCCACATGCTTCGTGTGTGTCCCTCGCCTTCATGGGCACCTGGACGGCTCATAGTTCCTCCTGTTTGTTGTCTCCCTCCACTCAAACTCACGGAGGGGAACTTGGTTTGGTTTTCTGTGCGTCCTTGGGCCCCAGGACAGCGCCTGGGCACAGCGGCTGCCGGCCAGTATTGGCAGAGCGGGTGACCGTGCGGTGTCTGCCGCGGGCACGCCCGGCCCTGCCGCTGTCCCCTCTGGGGCAGGGCCTGGAACCTTTGTGTGTGGCTTTCCCGACTCTGCTGCCTGACTTGCGTCCTGACGCCTGCGTGTCCCCGCCTGGGACCAGCAGCCAGCTCCCCGCTCCGCACCCCCCCACTCGCCGTCCGGCCCCTGCTCTCCAGGCGTCCATCCCCACCTTCGGCTTCCAGCAGCAGTGCTGGGAGCCGCCCCATCCATGGAGTCGGGAAACTGGAGTGCAGCTGACAGGAGGCCCGGTGCTCTCGTCCCGCTGTCCCCGCACCCCGGCGCACCGCTCGCTCAGGACAGAAGCGTGGCCTCGCCCGGAGGTGGCCCGGAGGTGGGCCGAGAAAGGGGGCTCCCCTGGCGACGCGCACTCCCAGTGGAGGCCTGACCCCTCTCCTGCGTGCCTGTGCCGGACGCCTGCAAGCTAACGTGGTTTTCACGTCGTTCGATGGTTGGAAAAAATCAAAAGGACGAGATTTTGTACCACGTGGACGTCATGGAAATGTCCGGTTTCAGGGTCTCAAGTCAATCTGACCAGCGCCCGCCCACCCCGGCTTGTTCAGTTGTTGCCCCCGGCCGCTCCCCCTACAAGGGCAGAGCTGAGTATGTGGACACGTCAGGTCTGCAAAGAGAAAAACTCAGATTTACTCTTTACAGAAAGCGTTTCACTCTCTCCCATGCACCCCGACTCACCCCTGAGCCGGGGATGCGTGTCGGGGGGCTGCATGTACACAGGCACGAGGAGAAGCACTGAGGATGTAAAAGGGACCCTAAGAATGTCTGTGTGACTTTGAAAACTCAGGAACCAGGAAATGGGCGGCTTCAGGGGCCGCCCAAGCCCTCTCCGCCCACTGCCTCCCCGTCCCCCGTCTCCCCGTCTCCCTGTCTCCCCATCTCCCCGTCTCCCCGCCACACTCGGCCCCAGCCCGTCCCGGGCAGCCGGGACCCTGCCAAGAGCAGGCCGACTGTCGGGGCAGAATGGTGCACGACCAGCCGCAGGCTCTGACCGCAGCTCCGCACCAGTAGTCGGGGAAGCCTGGCTCAGCGACCTGACTCCTCAGCTCAGTCCCCTCACCTGGACAACGGGGATGAATGAGGTGCCAGTCGGCGGGTGCTTGGGGGGCAATGAGCTCGTGTGTGCGAGTGCCTCACAGGGAATGGACTCAGGACACAGTGGTGTGACAGAACCGCTGGCACAGATGCCAACAACCAGAAAGCCACACACTCAAGCTGGGAACCGTAAGGGGCTGACCCCGCAATCCTCCCCACCCCAGCCAGCTCCTCCAACCCCCTCGTGCCCAGTCCACATTAACTGAAGCCTTGAGAGGGCAGAAGGTCTTGAGTGGGCAGGAGTCCAAGGCCAAGAGCAGGGCCTGGACCTACAAATATCTGCTGAGTGAATAAACGGATGATGGATAGATTGAAGAGTGATGGATGGAAAGATGGGTAGATAGATGATGGATGGGCGGGTGGGTGGGCGG
>PVJL010013905.1:0-30271 GCA_004026885.1 Lyroderma lyra | reverse complement strand
TCCAGTCATCTGTCGCAGGGCACTTTGGTTGTTTCCATGTTTTGGCCACTGTGAACAGCGCTGCAATGAACATTGGGGTACATAAGTCTTTGCGGACAAAGGTTTTCAAGTTCTTTGGGTAGATCCCCAGAAGGGGGATTGCTGGGTCACATGGTAGCTCCATTCCCAATTTTCTGAGGACCCTCCACACTGCCTTCCATAGTGGTTGTACCAGTTTGCACTCCCACCAGCAGTGTACCAGAGTTCCTTTTTCTCCACATCCTCTCCAGCACTTGTTATTCCTTGTCTTGTTGATAACAGCCATTCTCACAGGTGTGAGGTGGTATGAGTTTTGGGAATCTTAAAGGGAGCGACACTAGAAATTGAGGGATGATTCTGAGCTCTGTTAGATGTATGGCAAAACCTGGGGTGGGGGAGAGGGGAAGTTCTGTGATCATGGCTAATGAGTTTACATTTTCTTACTAAAATTAAAATTCTGAGTCTTTGATTCTTCCCTGGACAAGGATATCAAGTCCCATGAATGTACAGAGACTCACTCAAGGTCATTTAAATAGTGCCAGATCTGTCGCTGAATCTTTATATAAAGACAGCTTTCCTGAGAAGTGAGTACTGAAAAGCCAGTTGAGAGCCAGCCATGGCATCTGTCCAGCTATTCACCCAGGGCTGTCTTCCCATGTGTTCTGTGAGCTCTGTGTCTATGGCCTTTTATTTTTGAGCTTTCAATCTCCCTTAATTTTGGAGGTCCATGTAAACACAAGTGAGCTGACTAACTTTAGCTTCTATTCAAGCTCTTAACTCCAATCTATGTTAGTTCAGTGCATTCAAAAACAAGGAGGCCACAAAGTTTGCCAAAAGCTCACATTTATTGTAATCAGATGTATACATATTAATAATAACACATAGACCCGCCTAGAGTGGTGTAGGCAAAAAGTTCTGAAGGTTCTAGGCTCTAATCAGAAGCATGTCTGGGCTCCCAGTTTTAGCAGATGTATGAACAGATGGGTCTCATTGAATCTGGAGGGTCACTATTGCAATAAGGAGCTTCCTATTTTCAGTCAATTATAGCCACTACTTCTCTACTATTTGAAATTATTATAATTTTTTGCTACTAACAACTCTCATGAGATATAAAAAGAAAAATGAAACCATAGACACATGGAAAAATAATCATGATTATGTGACTCATATATCTGTAGGTATTTAGCCATTTGAATTTTTTCATCCTTAAAAATTGATCTTTAGATGTTCATTATACTGCCTGATATTAACAACCCTAAGTTTTGAGAAATAGATGTTTGTCTCCACCAGCCTATAGCTTTATGAAAATTTTATTGCTTTCTCAGCATATCTTGATCAGCAAGAAAGATTTAAACAAGTAAGCTAGCAGGCCATACAAATAGGAAATTTTCCATTTTTTTCCAGACTTCTTTTACAGACTTTTGAGGGAATGAGACTACCTGATACTTACATCTATGTCATTGCACTTGCTCTTTCTTCTACACATAATGCTGTTCCCTACCCTTTCATTTATGCCTGGGAAACTTCTAACCATCATTCTAAACCCAGCATAAATCTTACCACTTCAATTAAAATTTCCTCTGGGCACAATAATGCATTCATCTCTCAAATTTATGCCCATAGCATTTACACATAGTACAGTAAAGGATTTATTTCATGACTTATACTTATCTTTTGGGTAGCTAACTCCCCAGGAGATCATGAGACTCATAGGGAAGGGACTTTGGTCATCCATGTTATAGCCAGTAACACATCAAAGGTTTTTAAAAATATTGAATGAATAAACATGACATAGAGTTGGTTCTTTATGTTCCTCTGCATCCCTTCCAAAAGCAAATTCCAAAGCACAAGGTAGATAACACTCACAGATTCCCCTGATTCATTAACAGAATGTATGTGCTGGGCATAATCAATTTAGAAATTTGTCCATTGTAAGGGCGTGGCTGAGTATTTGCAACACACTGCTAGCATGGCTTGGATGTCAGTGGTATTTCCCTTTTCCAAGTCAAAAGATTGCATGTTAGTCACATTTCTAACACTTAGAGAATTTAGACTTAAGTATACAGTAAAAAAAATAAGTGAGATACAAATACGAAAAACCATATCCATTTCTTCTTACCCACAATACTTAAGCTTTTATTACTTAACTGGATAAAATGGGATGTTGTTTTGGTTATTAGAGTTTCATATATTATAACTAATATTTATATGTTTATGTCACTTTTAAGATTACAGCAGTATTTAATAGCATTATTGCATTACCCAATGAATCAGTAAAATAAGAAAAAATTGCTAAAAAAATGAGTACATTACATGAGAACTACGGTTAATCCCACTGTCTTTTCTAACAGTAACTTTTGAAGCATTTTCTCTGTAAGTAAACATTCAAATATGAAAAAACATTCACAATTGGCTATATTTTATAGAAATTGTTTTTCTCTGAAGGAATTAGGTTGAGTTAAAAGATAATTACACTGGAAAATGTGACTTTTTTCTCTTAAATAACTGTCATGAAATCTTACTTAAATTTACCTTATTTTTTATTCATTGTGATATCAAACAATGGTGATTTTAATACTCTGTGGCAATCAGGTCAAAACAGGCTAGAATGTAAATGGTTGTGTTATGATAACCCTTGATGTTCTGATAATAACAGTCGGCTCTCATTTTACATTTCATCTGACTTCCTTTTATTCTTAGGAAGGAAACAGTTACTAGCAGGTCTATAAACCATTTCTCCCTCCTTAGGAACACCAGAAGCAAACTTGGCTCTGAGCAGAATTCCTTGCAAACATGAACTGTTAACATCAGGGTCTTTCAGGGGTTTCCATGTACCAATTAGTCATCTAGAAATGCTTTTAGCAAGATATTCCTGGTCTGTTTGGATAGATCATTTATTATCAATAAACCTGCTACTTGTGGTCTGCACCTACATTGAAAAATGACCATTGAGAACCAGAAATAACTATGTGGTATGAAAGATAAATAAACTGAGAGACCCCTAAACTCAATGGCAACTTTGTGT
This sequence comes from Lyroderma lyra, assembly GCA_004026885.1. Taxonomy (NCBI): domain Eukaryota; kingdom Metazoa; phylum Chordata; class Mammalia; order Chiroptera; family Megadermatidae; genus Lyroderma; species Lyroderma lyra. The sequence goes on along the minus strand of PVJL010013905.1, from coordinate 27,228 downwards.
TAACCTATGCCCCACACAGTTCTCTGTCAGAATCCAAAACTCATCTAGACAGAAGTGAGGATTTGGGAAGCTTGATCTTAAGCAGGGGTTCTCAACCTGTGGGTCATGACCCCTTTGGGGGTCAAACGACCCTTTCACAGGGGTCGCCTAAGACCATCGGAAAAAACATATCAGATATTTACATTATGATTCATAACAGTAGCAACATGACAGTTAGGAAGCAGCAATGAAAATAACTTTATGGGGGTCACTACCCCATGAGGAACTGTATTAAAGGGTCACAACATTAGGAAGGTTGAGCACCACTGATCTAAAGGATCTGGGCACTCCTAGATATCAATATTGCACATGCTATTACTCTTATCATATATAGTTTAGCAACCATTAATAACAGTCTATACTGGGTTAAGACATGTATTAAGACATTGCGTGCGAGTCTGATTGACAGTTAAGACCTTTGTGTAGCTTTCATTTAAAAATCATAGAGAAATTCAACCTGAAGTTGCCTACCCAGAAAAGTGACTATAAGTTCACATCTGACTGAAAAATTGTAAGGCTGGGTTAATACGAGTATACAATTATTGTTATTGGGACTCAGAAGTCCTGGGGCTGGTTCCCTGCTCTGCTGTGACCTGCTTCTCTTTTGATGTTATTAAGCATGTCACAAGTTCTACTGGAACAAATACTTCACATTTACTAGTAAAGATATCTGCTCAGGCTGGGCCTTTTCTGACAAAGGTAATGATCTCATTAGTTATTTTAATAGTTTAAATAGTGCCTTGGAGAGTAAGAAGATCTGCCATTAAGGGAAGAAAGAGCACAGCTGAGCTGTCTCATTAATGAATTGAGCTGCTCATTAGCTAATCTTTTCAAAATCTCTAATGATGTCCTGGTTAATGGCCATTAGAAATACAGAAGTATTTTAGAAGACGGTTTTCAATCTGAAATCTTTGCAGCTGTAATATCGATTACTTCTTCCATAATAATAACACACAAAAGAGTGTCTAGCTTTTGCCGAGTGCTTACTACGTGCCAGGCATCCATGGAAAGAGACACACTCAAATCATTTGGCTAGCCACTGAATGTCTAACTCAAATTACACGTAAATTTATTAAATTGGGTCAATTGACATAATTGGCCAACTGTTCAAAACTGTACAGATGGTGAGTACAGACAGATCTCGAAGATTCATAAATTATGAGAAGAGATCTATTTGGCATCTTGTCTTGGTGGAGAAGAAAATTCCTTTCTCCCAAGCAGCATAAATCTCCATCCTGGAGTTGTAGAGGAGAAAGTTTTGTTGTTGCTGTTTCTATCCATCTTCCTAACTTGGATTTTAAAACAATCCAAAAAATGAACAATGACTATTGTTCATTGGGTGCAAGGCACTGTAGTTAGGTGGTATGGATGAAAGAATGTTTCAGAGTCCCTTAAAGTTAAAGTCTCTGACTCCTTCAGCAGTTGAATCAGGCCACCTAGTTTCTCACCACATCCCAAGCAGGACAGAGAGTTAGTCGGAGACCTTAACCCGTATGGTATCTGCCAGCAACCAAGAGCACGGATGTGGGGAGTCCATGCACTCTAATTCCACCTCTGCTTATTACTAACTGAATGGATTTGTCCAGTTATTCAATCTTCCCGTATTTCACTTTCCTAATCTCTAAAAATGGAAACACTAATAACTACTTTATTGGGCTGTCGTAAGAAATGCATTCAAATGAGATGACATATACAACATATAATGTATTGGTACACACTAAGCTTCCTATAAATAGTAGCTGTTATTATTTTCAATTTTTTATTGTTTATTATTTTTATTTTGATTGTTAACAGTGGAAGTTTACTTGGGCCAGTTCATTTCAGAGATACTATGCCTCAGTTCCTCTGCCTAAAGTTTCCATACCCTTCCTTCCAAACTTGACTTGGACCCTGCCCCAAATCTGTTTATCTGCCTTAAGCTTCACTCTGAGGCTAAACCCTGCTTCCTTAGACCCTTCCCAACGATACCATTACCTCCTCCCTCCTCCCCAGCCCCCAATCCACTGGCTGCATTTCTGCCATGGATTAAATAGTCAAATGATTCTGATGCACACTTGTTTCTAAGTATGAGCTGACACAATAACTTTCTTTTCTATCCCTGCCCCACTTAACAGCTGGACACCCTTAGATTTTAGAAATAGCCTTAACTGGGGCTAAGCTTGCCTTTTGTGCAGTGAATCACTTGGCTGCCGTGGTTGGAGGCGGCCATTGTATTAGGTTGTGTTTCTCGGCTCGTTCCCCACCTTCTGTCTCCTCTCTGTTGTCAGCTTAGGTCCTGGCATGCCTCACAGGTGACCATTTTATATATTAGGACACGCAAAGAAATATCAACAACAACTCCAGCAAAAACCTTACAATTCCTCTTTAACATAATCTTACCTTGTACTCCTAAAATATTTGGACAAATGACAGGAAACATACTATTATTTTACTGCCTATTTCTATATTAGTAGAATTTTATTAATAAATACCAGTATAGCATCTAACTCAGTAATACAAGTGTGTGCTTCCTCTTACCTTCTCTTGGCATGCTGACATGTATACAAGGAGTGCAATTAAATGCAAAATATAAGGGGTCTCAAAATCCATTTTTGTCAGTCTATAAGAAAAGCTTAGCATCTTCATTTTAATACTGCTATAACATTAAATGACATTAAAAACATTTACCATTATTTTAACTAAAGGAGTTCTAGACATTTATGGGAGATTAAAAGTGCTTCTAAGTAGAAATCATAATTTTTCTTCCATAACCAACTTATCCTCCAGACTTCATGTTTCTTAATAGGTTCTGTTTTGATCTTAGTCATGCAAGCTCACAGCCGTGAAGGCACTTAAATATCATTTTAGCAGAAGATACAAATATATAATCAGCAGTATCTTTTAGGTAGCCTTGTATTGAGACTAGCCAAACACAATTGCTATTATAAACATCTTTTTAGTGTATTATTCCTTACAAAAAATTTTTTTTACAATTAAGACTAATTTTAGAGCAATTTTAGGTTCACAGTAGATTTAAGTATAAAGAATTTCTCTATATATTATCTGTCCCCACATACGTAGCCAACATCCCCCATCAGAGTGGTACAAGTTATAAATGAACCTACACTGACACATCACCCACAGTCCATAGTGTACTTTAGTGTTCACTCTGGACATTGTACATTCTATGGGTTTGGACAAATGTATAATGATATGTACCCATCATACAGAGTATTTTCACTGTCCTAACAATCCTCTGTGCTCTGTTTACTCATCCCTCCCCCATCTTTCCCCCAATCCCTGGTGACCACTGATATTTTTTGCCTTTTTCAAAAATGTCATGTTGTTGAAACCAAACAGTATGTAGGTTTTCCATATTGGCTTCTTTCACTGAATAACATGCCTTTAAGTTACCTCCGTGTCTTTTCATGGCCTCATAGCTCTGTCTTTCAGTGCTGAATAATAACTTCATTGTTTGGATGTACCACAGAAGGATCTTGGTTGCACAAAAGCTTTTTATGCTGGGTATTTACATGTGGTAATCAAAGCCGTAACTCCACACCGCCATACATTGTGGCAATGGCAAATCTCAGCACAGCAAAGCTTTATCTCTCATTCACACAAAATTCGATGTGCACAGTCCTGGGTGGCAGCACTCAGGTGCACCTCTGCTCCAAGTGGTGACTCAGGAACTGAGGCCTACTCCCTTTTGGATGCCCCATCTCTATGCATCGCCTCCAGGGCTGCTATGTGAAGGGGACATGGGAGCATAAAATCTTCCACGGGGATGTTCATGGCCAAGTCTAGAATTATCATACAGAATTTCTGTCCTCTCCATTGACTGGAAACTGGGCACATGGCTCCCACATAACTACAAGGAAGACTGGGAAATATAATCTTTCAGAGTGCCCAGGGGTGAAAAGAGTTTGTAAACATAACATTGTCCTTGCTATACCCTTAACAGTTAAAATTAAATGATATCTGTAACACATGTAAATAAATTATATCTATTTAGTTTTTAGTATCCATATGTCAATGTGTTTAACTTTTTTTATGGCAAAGGGTAGAACCAAGGTCTATGTAATTCTCAGTGTGGAGTGTCTAGTACAAAAACAAGTAGGCAGTTAAGTAAGTACTCCTCAAATTGATGTTCAGTATAATAAATACATTTAGGTGTACAGTATGTTCAATAAATCCATGTGATTGTGGAGGAGGAGAAAGAGCAAACTGACCCAGTGTCACAGCCATTATTAATGATAACTTGGAGAACCACAGAAATAAACATGGCACAGGAGTGAATTAGGTGACGCTTTATTACATAAATTCTCCCGGAGCGGTCTGGCTCCTTTGCTCCCCAAATGTCTTACATAAAGCCTTTAATACTTGTAAAAGGCCTCCATGAAGAATGGAATTTCTCCCAGCTGAGGAAGCATAATTTTGGCTGCTGCCAGATGAAGGAACTTTGCAAAGCAATTGTCAACATGGAGGTACACAAAAGAGCCTTGCGCATAGACAAGAAAGATCTAAACAGCTTTACTAAGGGTTGCAGTGATGTCCCTGTTGCAGGCGCACCAAGCACACACTCTATAAACTATTGGCGTGTTTTGTTTTTGGTAACAAAAAGCTTCTTTACATAATATAGGCAATTAATCCCGTCCTCAGTTGGGGGTTCAGCTCAGCTTCCCTCTCAGAAAACAAAGCCAGGGTGGGATTAGTTCTGGGACAGGACGCCTGCCCAGCAGTAATCCCTATTGGATGTATGAAAATGAAGCATGATTAAAGGCTCGTCCCGTCCTAAACTTTTCACTGTACCGCTAGAGCTAACACGTGTGGCTCCTCAAGCTGTGCACCAGGGGGCACCATTCCCACAGGACTACCACGTTTTCCCTCTGTGCACAGGAAGGCTTTAGGTTGATAAATGTATTGACTCACCCCAGAATGGTCTTTTCATAAAGAAAACCTGAATAGGCCATCACCTTGCTTGAAACACTTTGAATGCTCCTCAGTGTTTTCAGGACAAAGACCCAAATCCTTCCTAGAGCCTCTGGAGCCCGTCAGGGCCTGGCCTCTCGCTGTCTCTTCAGCCTCCTCTGTAGGATGTGCCCCCGCCCTCTTGCTTTCCTCTCCAACACCCATCACCTCTCTGTCGTCTGACTTACCGCCCTCCACGGGTCCCTACCATCTCTCCCAGAAACCTGATCTTCCTTCCAGTTCTTCCTCATCTGTGACTTCCTCAGGAAGCCTCTTCTGATCTTTCAGACTTAGCTGAAAATCCCTAGGGTGGGCTTTCTTGGGACAGGTACCCCTTTCCTGTACCACTTTTCCACATCACATTTCATACGTTTGTGTGTTATGTAGAGATATTGGTAGCACCCATAGACCAGGGGTGCCCAAAAAATGTATACACATTTAAAGAGATGTCATCGATGAATTCTTTTCGAAGTTGAATTGGGTTATGGTAGCAATACGCTCAAAATATCACATGAATCAAATGAATGCTGGTGTCACCATGCTGAGAGGCAGGACAGTCAAAGAAAATGATGGGAGCACAGTTGTATTTGAGGAGCACAAGACCATTTTGCATTTGAAATTCGAGAATGTAGCTTGAGTTTCCCCCACGTTCTCCTGACTTAACACCCCTGACTTCTACCTAGGGGGACCGTAAAGGATGTGTGTGCCGTAGAAAACCGGGTACACCGGCGGTCCTCTGAAAAGAAATCGAAACGGCACGCACGGCGAGACAAGTGGACACTTCGGTCAGTGTTATCCAAGCAGCAGTTCACCGGAATCGGAAGTGTCTGGACGCTGGTGGTGACCACTTTAAGCACCTCGTGTAATTGCAGAAGTCAGACGTGCCTTGTAGTCATCTTTTGTTCTTGGCCTGCATTAAGTACTACAATTCTAACACAGTTCTTTTCCTTTCATAAACTGTGTACACCTTTTTTGGGCACCCTCTGTATATTTGGCATAGCTGCCAAATACATGCTGGCATCTGAAGGTTTTCTTACGTGTTTTTCCGAGGAATGCAAGGGCTGCTGGTGAGAGCACACTTGTGGCCATCACAGTTGGCCTCAGGTCTACAGAGATTCTGGAACTCCTTGGAAAGCTTCTTAGGACCATGCTTCATCTCAGTAGCTACAAAATACCACATACTTGGAAACAGTTCTTCAACTCTGCTTAATTAGCAACAATATAGTTTTGCGAATTTATTTATTGCACTGATGCTATAAAACCTGGACTTCGTGGTATGTCTGTCCCTAAATACGTATTATTTTCTCCCCTTCAATACTGCTGTAAACAGTGGCCCCCGTGTAGCATAGTTTTGATTTTTTTTTTAACATTTGATATGAAAACTACAATCTACCTTAATTTACATGTGTTTCTATTGTAAATAAGCCTATCTTCCTACCTGTATTTTTTTGTGTGTGTTCTATCAATTAACTTCTTTTGTGGTTTAATCCTTTTGTGGTTTTATTTGTTCTGCTTTGGGTAAAAGGGGAAAATTTTTTAAAAGCTGAAATCCCTTCCCCCCAAAAAATTGACATAGAAAAGACAAACAAGAGGTGTTCAAAAAATATGGTGAATGTATAAATAAAAATAATGATTACAGTAAATGACACACTGCCATGAATCATCCTCAAAACCCTCCCCCTCACTTCGAACACGCTCATCCCGTCCTTCTTGTCACTTTCGGAAGCAGTCCTGGAAGTCCTCTTCAGGAGTGTCTTCAGCTGCGCTGTCATGGCTGCCTTGATGTCCTGAATTGATGCAAAATGTTTACCTTTCATGGTCCTTGTGACTTTGGGGAAGAGCCAGAAGTCACACGGTGCCAGATTCTGTGAAAAATGTGGATGAGGACACGTCATAATGTTTTTATTTGGGAGAAATTTATGTGAATGTGTTGCTCATGGTCCATGATGTACGGCGCACTTTAAAGCACACCTTCTCTCAACCGGAGCTCACAACGGACTGATTGCACCGAACAAGGTGAAATTTGTCACACACTGTTCCTAAGGTCCAATGCACTGCTTCCCACATGGAAGACACCTGCCTTTCTGTTGGATGGCACTTGGCAGCAGCATTCCCCATCAGCATACTTTTTAAATCACATATCTGTGCAATTATGTGATTATTATCTGTCTCATGTCCCTAACTCCGAGCTTTATGAAGTCAAAGACCATGTTGGTTTTGCTCTTCCTGGCATTTCTGGGCCAAGCCTAGTTCCTGGAGCCTAGCTGGCCCACAGCTGCACAATTCACTGAAGCCAGGAAAGGATTAGAAGTTACTCAGCCTTTACTTTAAAGACAGCCTGGTCATTTCTAGTCAGTGCCTTCTGGGTCAGGGTACAGTGCCTGGTCCCTCAGCTTTCTATGGCTGTGCCCTATTGCTGGCTGCTCGCTCTTGGTACCCTCATTTCTTGTGCCAGTTTGGCTTGCATTTGTCCCACTTCTATTCATGATTCTGCCCGGTAAGCTGCAAGTCATTGATCCCTCATTCAGCCAGCTCCTGGATGCTCATCACAGGCTCAGCCAGAGGCCTGGCTCTAGTCCAGGTCGCCTTCTGTACGGGCCAAGCTTGACACTTTTTATTTAATATTGTTACCGAGAAGCACTGATGAAGCCATTCACAAACCCAGGTGATGGCAGAGAAAACATCGATCGTCCTAGAAATGCTTCCCATGTCCCGTTGTACTCACCGCGGGGTGCGTTATGCTTTCAGGTCTTTTGCCTCAGACAGTGATTCATCTCTTTCAAGGCATTGCTCCTGGACCAGCTTTTTCCTTACTGTTTCTTGGCATGGCTGTGTTGATAAAAAAGGACTCTTAGTTTGTCATGTAAAAGAAATCCTTGAACTTCAGAGGGATTTGGATTGCTCAGAGATTTAAATTGCTTCTTCAAAGCTCTGACAGACTAAAACATGGTAGTGTTTACATATAGACAGGTTTTTTGATAAGGTCAAGTGTATGTCATTTTAATGAATATTCGAGGCTAATAACTGCCTTTTTTACTCATGTGGGTACCATTGGCCGCACCATTGAGAACCCAAACTGTATCTATTTACGGAAATGTATAAATAGAGATAGTCCTGGTTTATTTTAATGTACAACTCAAATACATTCTGAACTTGATCTAAATTGTAAATTAATCCTGCACCCTCTGCTTAACAACCCACCTGCCTTTGGGAGAGAGGAGAATGGGCACTTGTAAGTCACTCAGTTTTTAGTAGAGGTCCTCACAGCCTGGTTTTTGCCATCTTTGCAGACTATATCAGAAGAAAGCTAGGAAAAGAGCTCATTGTTTTTGAGATTTGTCCCAACGAAGACCTGAATCCTAAGGACTTACTTTTGTCTCTGACCTTTTAGTTGACCCTTTTCTTCTTTCTAACTTCCTTTCTGCTCTAGCTCTTCCTAATTCTCTATCTAATGCTGTTTCTTTTTCAACTAATTAATACCTCCATACATAACATGTCTTTAATTTGTCTCTTAATTCTTGTCCTGTTTCAGCCTATATTCTTATTAAATAACCTTCTTGCCTTGATCCTAGGACACTTGCCTTTGATTTGTTGTGATGGGTCAACTTAGACCTCAAAGGGACAAGTTCAGACATATCTTCAAATACATAATGTATTAGTTACAATCTATTTTGGGGGGTAGGAGGTATGGTTCCTACTTAAACACCCAGTCTTGCACTGATACACATGAACTCTCAGTTCCTTTTGCAATAAATTTTTTTCTTTAACGGTGAACTTGTCTCTACCACAGAGTATTCACCAAGTGGCAGATATTATATATATCTGAGTATATATATATATATATATATATATATATATATATATATAAAGCATTTATTTGTATATAAAATTTATTTTTATTATTTTTATATTCAGGTGAGTATAAAGTAACCACTATTAATTTGTACATTATTTAACTCAATGCTTCTCAAAGATGGTGTCATGAAATGCTGATAGTCTGCAGCATGACCCAAGGCAGGCTGTTCTAGTGGAGGGAACTCTGCAGCCAATATCCCTCCCAATTTTTAATGGTCACACATGGGTGTGGGACCAGCCTGTTCCACATCTTCACCCCTCCTACCAATCTTGAGATGTCCCCTTTTGTATGTCCTTAGTTGTAGGGCTTTGGTTCAGCTAGACTTCAGGTGATTGATTCTCAATGATGATTTTTCTGTAGTTTAGTTGTTAACTGTTGTGTGACCATGAGAGGATGCAAGCACAGCATTTACTTACTCTACCATCTTGACCAGAAATCCCTAATACATTTTTAATCACCAAAAAGTATTCATAGATTGGTATGCAAAGAGATGTCTCAATGTGAATGAACAAGATACAGAACTTCTTTAAGAATTATTGCTGTGACAGCTATTAGGCAGAGAATTCATGAGAGAAACTTTTGCACTTGATTCAAGAGTATGATGCCTTGAACTCACCAATGATCCAAGGCTGTTGCCTTTACATTGTTTCTTCTGGGATCACAATAGGACTAATAACAGAATAGTAAGATACTGTAAACTTTATCAAGTCTAATTTCTTAAAAATGGAGGTTACTTTGAAATGATGACTTCTTATACTACAGTTGGGGTCAAGTATATGTTTTTAAAATGTGTTAAAAGTGTGTTATTTATCTTATGTATTTTTTGTACTTCATATTCCTTGACTTAAGAAGCAGAAAATTAAAGTGATAATGATTATGAGTAAGTGATATGGTCTTCAGCAAAGAAATTCCATTAAGTTGGAGAGAATAGTTTCTCCAGCATTATCCCAGGCCTGCAGGGAGTGTTGGTAGGACACCTGGGTTGATTCAGGCAGTCAGCATCAGTGAAAAGCACCTGCTGTGTGACGGCCACATGGTAGTCCTGTTCCAGAATCAGCAAACTCCTGGTCATGGTCAGCTCCATCCTTTTGAAATAGGAAGGTTCTACATTCACCAAATCATGAATCTTCATAATCATCATAATAGAAGTCCACAAATTAAAAAATTTTCATCATACACAGTTCCTTTCATCCATCCATTCAATTAGAGGAGTGCATTTGGTTAGATTTCATAGAGCTTGAGATCAAAATTAGTTAGGACCCAGAAAAAAAAATATTTTCTGGACAGTTTTAGGTAGTTCCTGGAGACTGGAATGTAAATTTCGTTTTTCCTATTCCATTAGGTTTTATGCTTTCCTTGGACATTCTTTTTCAAGTTCATTAGTTAACCTTTTCATAAGATAAATCCAAAATGAAATTTTTCCTTTTGTTTATCACAGCTTGGTAAGGGCTAAAATAATGTTCAAGCAAGAAGAGAAGTCCTAGGATGGCCCAGAGGACAGTAGACAGATCAGAATATTTTAGTGGAGTTTAGGCCGACCCAGGACGTACACATAAATAACAAGGGGCAGAGCCAAGGGTTTTCTCTATAGCCTGAAATTAGTGTCTTAAAAATGGTCTGGTTCCCATTCCACCCCTGAGAGATCAAAAATCACTGATGGGACCTGGGAATCTGCATTTTGTATGCTCCCCTGTCACTTCTCATCACATGTTGCAGTCTGAGAACCACTGCTCTACAAATTACAACTCGTCAAAGGCATTTCTTCACCAGTGGATCTCAAACTTTAGATTACACCAGCAAGCAGTGGACCCTCATCTCTTTAAAAATTGAACAATGTCTCCCATCTATTTAGTATTCTTTGGCTTAATAAGTCTCCCCAAATGATTCTGTTTTTATGAGATTAAAGTTTTCTGCCTGTTGACTGTGTTGTATGAATTACACTTCAATCAATAGAAGCAAGGAGAAACTAAACACTCCCATTTACTAGTGATCATTCTCACTGGAAAATAGCATATATGTATCTTCTAAGTGAGGCAGATATTTTAATCATGTGCTTGAAATTTTTTATTACTTTCACACATTCACTACATTGTCTTATTTTTCTAATAAGATCGAATCTTCAAAAGATTCTTGTAATGTTTAAATTTTATGCAGACTTGGAGTGATGAATAATATTAAACATGACACATTAATAAATTCCTTTTTGGCTTTTCAACTTCGTATGTAATTTTATTAAGTACCTTTTATGAGCAGAGATACTGTTTAAAAAAGCAAAACCCTAAAGAGGATTTTTTAAAAATGAAATTAGGGTTATAGTCCCTACACTTAAAGAGTTACAATTTAACTACATTAGGTCTACACAACCACCAACAAACTGAGATTTCTGAGACCTGGAGCTATCCTCTGTGTAGAAATCTCCTCAAGAAACATCAGCCTTCTGCAAGCCCTACTATACTCTGTCAGGTATATTCATTGGTGAGTGTGTTATGTAAGCAGAATTTATATACGATTTGGGATGGCCAGTGTAAATTTGCCTAAACTGCAGCCTTAGTTACTCCATCAAACACTGATCTTGGAGTTGCTGTGAAGCTGTTTTGTAGATGTGACTGACTTTCATGATTCATTGACTTTAATTTAAGTGAAGGAGATTATCCTGGATAATCTGGGTGGGCCTTATTTAATCAGTTGAAGGGCCTTAACATTGCTGAGTGAAGAAGAAAGAAATTCCACCTGTGGGCAGCAAGTTCAGCCTGTGACTTAGAGTTGTGGCCTACCCTTCCTGATATACTGCCCTAGGGAGTGCAGCCCCATACAATCACGTAAACCAATTCTTTGCAATAAATCTTTCTGTATGATCCATCTATCTATCTATCTATCTATATACACACATATATATATGTGTGTGTGTTGTGTGTGTGTATATATATATGTATACACACACACACATAACACACACACACACACACACACACACACACATATTTCCCACTGGTTCTGTTTTTTTGGTTGAACTTAACTGATACACCAGTCATTTCTATTTATATCTATGCATTCATTCATAAATGTATTTAATTTTTCAACATTCAATATGAGGTAGGTGCTGGAGATTTAAAGTCTTTCATGCCTGAGGAATAGCTTTGACATAGGCAGAGACAGCAGGGACGTTTCAAATAATACTGAATTACTAGATTGCAAGATGTGAGGCTAAGTGTAGTAATTGATAAGACCTGAGAGAGAGTATTATTTGAGAATTACTAATAGGCCAAGCACTATGCCAAAAAGCTTCACATGTATCAATGTATTTAACCATCACAATCACCCTATGAGGTAAATATTCTTATTTCTGCCCATATTCTTATTTTATGGATATGAGACTGCAGCATAGACTAGTTAGAAAACTTGTTTCAAGAACATTCAGCTACTATGTAGTTCTCTAATGACAGAAATGTGGAGCATCTTTTCTTATGCTTACTTGCCATCTGCATTATTCTTTATTTTTTATTTTTTTATTTTTTTGGTGAGATGTCTGTTTAGATCTTTGTCCCATTTTTTAATCATATTTCCTTCCTGTTGATTTTTAAGAGTTCTCTGTATATTTTGGATAAAAGTCCTTTATCAGATGTGTCTTCTGCAAGTATCTTCCTCCCAGTCTGTGGCTCGTCTTTTCATTCTCTTGATAATGTCTTTCACGGAGAAGAATTTTTTTTATTTTAATGAAGTCCAACTTATCAATTCTTTCTTTTGGATCATATCTTTGGTATTATATCTAAAAAGCCATTGCCAAACCCAAGGTCTTCTGGGATTTCTCCTATGTTATCTTGTAAGAGATTTATAGTTGTGTGTTTTATATTGGGGTCTATGATCCATTTTGAGTTAATTTTTGTGAAGGGTGTAAGGTCTGTGTCTCGATTCATTTTTTGCACATGGATGTCCAGTTGTTCCAACACCATTTTTCAGTTGAGTTGTTGAAATCCTCTTACTGGGTTTGGAAATTCTTTATTCATATTTACCACTTGCATGCATTGTGTGTAGCTTCTCACAATTCTCAACTGGTATTTCACTTTTTTTGGAGTATCTTTAGATTTTCAAAGTTTTTAATTTTAATATAGTAAAATTTATTCATCTTTTTTATGATCAATACTTCCTGTGTCTTTATGTATCTTTTCTACCTCGGTTTCCAAAAAGATATTCATCTCTGTTTTATACTTAGTCTTTTAAACTTTTGTTTTTGACAGTTAAGTCCATAAATCACCTTGATCGAGTTTATATATTATTGAACTAGAGGGTCCGGTCTCATCTTTTTCTCATATAGTCTCTTAGTAATGTCTGCAATATGGTAAATAAAGTATCACAGATCACTTTTATTGTGAAGAAAATGGCATGACTAGACCTCAGCTGAAGGGCCGTACCAGGGAGGTATAGCATGGAAGTATAGTCTTTCCATCTGCCTAAGACTAAAACTGGAAATATGTGGACAGTACTAATACTCCCACAGTACCTATTGTGCTTAAAATTTGTGTCAAACTGTATTGTAGGTGCTAAGGATACAAGAGTGATATAATTGACAAAAAGTCTGTCTTCATGAAAATTCTGTTCTCACTGGGGACAGCAAATCGCATTTCAGCCAAGAATGCCAGCAATTTCAGAATAAGTCATAACCCCAGAACATTGCCTTTGATCCCCTTGGACTAAACCACCTTGCATCTGGAATTGATTTGACTCTCACTCTAGAATTGGCACTAAAATTGAGCAATACAGCTAAAGTTGAAGCTAGTTTGTGTTGATTTTATAGTCCAACTTGGTGACAGAGCTGACTAAGTAAAAACCCAGGACACTCCTTTTTTGGACTTACAGTTTTTATGAAGTGACCATAATATCCTCCTCATCCCCTCTTTGCTTGGACCACAAAGTTTACTGTAAGAACCAGCACCATGAGTCAGTCACTTTGTGTTGGCTTCTCATTTGAGTTCTTTGAGAAGGTAATAGATCGACTGTAAATTCCTGCAAAGTGCTACACATGTAGATGGGACCTCATTTCAGCACATCTCATTTGATTAAGCGATAAAAGAGCAACAAACAGAGCAACCTTCTTCATTTGCATTACCCTCAACTCCAATCAGTCAATACCTAGAGGATTCTCTGATAGCACCAGCAATGCCAAGTTGACTTCCCTTGTGCTTTCCTAATATTTTCATTTATATTCTGTGTCCGTGAATAGTCATTCTGTATTGCTAGATGTTATTATTAAGAGCAATATGGGAGGCAGATTTTGAAAAACATAGTGTGTGTCTTGTAAATGAAAGGATGTAACTCCCATCAAGTCTATTCTCGTTTACCATTAACAATCAAATGACCTGACTTTTATACTAAAATACACGAGTTAATACCTGGCATTACCATTCAGATAATCAGACACATAACAGTATGGTGCCAACTACCACTGTTTCTGTTAAAGAATAGACTGAACACCAAAATAAATAGAAACCTTCCGTGGCCTTATTACTAAGCATGGCATCTTTAGAACGTCCATGGATAATAAATAAAAGTCTAGTGATACATGAATTTGAAAAAAAGCAATGTGGAGGAAAGTTCCACATCTATGTGGAGAGCATTGCCTTTGAGTTAGTATAGAATACAAAAATGCCTTTGTAGTTGCTTTTGGATAACTGTAAAATGTAGTAGAAGTCTTTATATAATTACAAACCAATAATTAATCTCAATTAAATATGTCAAGAAGAAATCCTGGTATTTATTTTACATTACCAGGACAGGTCATTCCTATTCATTTCCAACAATCTTTAAGAGGCATTTGTACCTTTAATCTAGACCAAAGCACTCATCCTTGTTTGGATGATTTTAACAACATATTAATAAGTCTTCTGGCTTCCTCCCTAACTTACAATTCAAAACATTCTCCACATAGCAGCCACCATCAATCTTTTAAAAAGATGCAAATTGTATTAGATCACTCTCTCTCTAAGATCTTTCAGCACCGTTGTCTTCAGACAAATAAAAAACAAAACAAAACAAAACTTGTCTCCTTACCATAAATGCCAAGCCCTTGCAATATCTGATCATGAGCTACATTTCCTGTCTCATTTCATTGTTCTTTTCCTCTCACTTCATGCTATTGTGTATAGCAGTGGTGAGCTCATTTTCAAGCTGGATTCGTGTTTTTTTTATAAATATGCAAATATTTCTTTATATATTCTACTGCTGATGAATATTAAAGTTGTTTCTATTTTTGAAAATAATGAATAACGCTGTTGCAAATATTCTTGAACATAGGTGTGCATATTTATGCATTTCTGTTGGCTATATAAAGAGGAATAAAATTGATAGCTTCATGGGAAAGCCCTACAGCCTTAGTAGATAATACCAAGTAGTTTTGCAAAATGGTTGTGCTAATTGACACCCAAACCAACAAAGTGTGAAAGTAGTTAACGCACATTCTCTCCAACCAACATCAACTGCTGTTAGTCTCTGCGTTTTAGGTAACTTTTGTCATATCTCATTGTGACTCCCCTCCTAACAGGGATTTGCTGTTATTGTTGTTGTTAGGACATCATTACATTTAGGCTATGGCTTGCCTTTTTATTTTATTAATTGTGTTCTTTGATAAGAAGTTTTAATTTTAATTAAATCCAGTTTACCATTTTTTTTTTCAGTTTACCATATTTTTCTTTGATGGTTTGTGCTGTGTTCTGTCTTAGAAATACTTGCATAACCAAAGGTTGTGAAGATATTCTCTGGTTTTTCCCTAGGAGTTTTATAGTTTTAGCTTTTCCATTTAATTCAAATTAATTTTTGTATATGATGTGGTGTATGGACCAACTCAAGATTATTATGTTTATATGAATATTTATTTGAGTGCTATTTGATGTTTTTTCTTATTTTATTGAAAATTTTTTTGTATATTTTTGAAAATCAGTTGACCATATGTGCAGATCTATGTCTGAAATTTTCAGTCTGCTTTATTGATCAATAGTCTGCTCTGCTGATCTATCTATCCATTGTCAGTATCACATGTCTCAAAGACTGCAGCTCCGTAATGTTTTAAAATCAGGTAGAATATGTTTTTCAAGTTCGTTATTCTTTTTCAAAATTGTTTTGATTAGTCTAAGTCCTTCACATGTCCCTAGGATCAAGTTATCAGTATATACCGCCCCCTCCAAGAAATAGCCAATCCTGCTACAACTTTGATTGGATTGAAATGAATCAATAGATTAATTGGGAGGAGAAATGACTTCATAAATATGAGGATGGTGTATTTCTCCATGTACATAGATCTTTTTTATACTTCTCTCAATTTTATTTTATAGTTTTAAACTGTAGAATATTTTATACATGTTTAAAATTTGATTTCTAGGTATTTTTTGTCCTTTGATACTAATTTCAAATGGTCTTGATATTTAAAATTTTATCTGTAAATAGAAATAGTTACTTTTTTGTATATATCTTGTATTCAAAAATCACATTGATTTTAACTTATCCAATTTAGTATAAATATGGTAGACATTTTTCTTAGATTCCTTTGACTTGTCTCTCTCTCTCTCTCTATGTGTGTGTATGTGTGTGTGTGTGTGTGTGTATAAAATCATACTGTAAACAAATATAGTTTTACTTTTTCATTCCCAATTGTTATGACTTTTATTTCTTTCTTCCTTTTTATGTTTTATCTATTCTTTTTTATTATTTTTTTCTTACTACATAGTTTAGACCTTTAGTGAATGATGAATAGAAGTGGTGAGAGTAAACATATTGGTCATGGTCCTCATTTTAGAAGAAAAAGGTGCAGTATTTCACCATTAACTATGATGATAACTGTAGAATTTTCATACATGCCCTTTATCAGGTGGAGAAAGTATTTTCTATTTCTAGTCGCTGTGAAAGTTCTTTTAGTCATGAATGAGTGTAGAATTTTAAGTTTTAGCTTTTCCATTTAATTCTACAATACATTTCAAACTGTATTGTAGATCCCAGTGGATCATCTTTTTCTCCTTTAATCTGTTAATGTGGTAAATTACTATGATTTACTTTTAAATTCTAAAGTAATCTTGGGATAAACCACATTTTGTTATGATGTATTATCCCTTTTTAGGTAATGTTAGATTGAACTTGCTGAAATTTTGTCTCAAATATTTGCATCTATGCTAATGAGTAAGACTTATTGGTATTTTATCTTCGGGTCAGATATTCTTGTCAGATGTTTGTATTAGAGTCATGCTGAATTCAGAGACAGAATGATAAATTATTGCCACCATCCACTTTCCAAAAGTTTTTTATGGATTAAGTAATTTTTTTCTTTAAATATTTGATAAAGTTTACCCATGAAGCCATCTGAAACACTATCACTGATGAACAAGGAATCTGCACCCATTTATTTAAAAACCTGCCTTTTCAAAGGCGTATTTTTATGTCCTTAATCCCAAAGTGCCAGTTTGTGTGGCTCCTTCACAGCTGGCGTGGTTTTATAGACTCTCCCTAGCCACTTCAGTCTTCAGTGACCCTGACATCCTCCTGTCCTCATTTGAAAATACATCTTTGTTATTCTTGTTTACCCGTTGTTGGCCATTTTGTTCATGATGTATTTTATTATTTCTTATATCCATCAATATCCTCCCCTCTCACAAGTATGTCAGCATCTCTTACAAGGCCACAGGATGTGCCTTATAAACTTCTGGGACCTAGACTCAGTGAAGTACTGGTACGGATGCAGAGAACTTTAGCTCTCGAATGCCTTACATGAAAGTAGCACCCTCTCTTCCTCTCTGAGGCCTTACTCCTAACACTGGAAGTTACTCAGTAGCTTTAGGGGGTTCATCAGGCCTAAAGGATCAGTTCAAAATTCCAATGCCACAAAGAGAGAGAGAAAGAAGGATGCTTGATTTGTTTAATTACACAATGACTTTGTTTGTTTTAATTGTTCAAGGGCTATGGACACATCTCCACTTCCCTGGTGGTCCTTGATGATTTGGCTCCCCATGCACACCACAGTTATGCTCTATGCTGGCCTTCAAAGCCAGGGCTCACATGCTCAGCATTTGCTGCTGATTAATTGCATGTGTTTCTAATACGGTCTGGGGAGGGTTTCTGGTTGCAGCTGTTTGAATTAGATTGCCCTTAGGATCCTCTACTCTGTGCTAAGTCCAGCACATTCTTTCCTCCCTGTACACCCCCTTTAGGCTTTACTGAACCTGATCTCATCAGATCTTGGTGAGTGGCTCTGTGATTCACATAGATTTTTCCAACTTTCACTCTCATGGTTAGGTAATTTGCTGTTCCTCTAACTCCCAGTGAAGATATACGAAGTCATCATTACAAAATAAAATGAATCATTCAATCCAAAATTTCAGTGTAAGTTGAAAAGAAAGAAGTGTGTCCTTCAAGGGAATGCATGGGTAAATAATTACCTAACATTTGCTTCGATCCAATTAAACAGTCCATTTGCAGGTATTTCTACAACAGAGACAGTTGCATCAAGGTGGAGGGGGCAATGATGTCAGTTAAAAACCTACTAGCAAGTCAGCTCTTGTTAGGACACCACCTCCACCAAAATTCATTTTTTTTTTCCAGGAGATAAGATATTGATAAGTAATCACAAGTATCCTATTCACTTAAAAGTTGTGTTTCTCATTGGAAATGAGGAACCACCCCTCTGGTTTTTGTTTTGTTTAAACTCTATAACCTTAATTAAGATACATATACCCACTGAGTGACAGAGCTGATCTCTGTGCTTTCAGATCAGCTTCCAGATACTGCACTCTGAAAAATCCAGCCCTGGTCTCTTGTTGGATTTGCCAAAGTAGAGCCAGTCAGCTCTCGTAGGAGATAGTTAGCTTTCTTGCAAGCAATCTCTCTTTAGACTTAAACACACACACACAAACATACTCACAAATACACACACAAATACACATACATACCAAGGGTCATGATTGGAAGATGATAAACTCACCATTTTGAAAACTTACAAATAAGGGGGAAAAAATCAGCATTTAGCATGCCATTTCTTTACCAATCATACCAGTAAGTGCCAAATACTAGAAGAGGAAAAGTTTCTCATTATAGAAATAGCCCAGCCAGTAAATGAAAAAGAATAATAGAATTACATTATAGCCATATAGCACTTCTCATGAATTAATGAATGAATATCACCTACACTTAAAATGGATGTTAACATTATGAAAAGAGACCATCAGAGATATGTGGCTTTTAATGAAGAATGTAATACAACTTCTGAAGTAGTTGTACCCTCCCAAAGTTAAAGAAGCACATCAAGCCTTCATAGTCACCTACCCACTATAATTATTTATAAAAAGAATTACTGAGGACAGAAGAAAACATTAAAGAGCAGACTGGGGTGTAATCTGAAAAATCCAGACTGTTGGAAGTTGTACAGGAAAGATAATACACTTTCTTAAAAAAATAAATCATAAGGAGAAAAGGAGATGTAGGAGAGCCTATAAATGTAAGTGATGTCTCAACCAATCACACTAGACGGCCTCAGCTGCATGTTGGCTTGAACAATTTACTTTTATGAATGAATGATGTGAAGATGAGGATCATTATACCAGTAAGTCAAATTTTATGTATGTTTGAAGTGGCTATTTCAATAATGGATTCTAAAAATGGATATTAATTCTTTCATAATAAAAACTTTAAAAGTCTATAATAATAGCAGCATTTTAGACATTCTCAGGCTTTACTTCTCTTAGACTAATTGACTCAAGGTAGGATACCCTCACTCCATGCTATGCTGAATGAACAAAGCAGATTTCATTTTGTAGTTGTCAGATTCCTTCCAGAACCTTAAAACCTGGATATTACATTGAAATATAGAGGTGTTACACTTAGAACCACTGAATTTTAAAAGCTTCAAAGAAAATATTAATTATAATTTAAGAATTTTATATACCTCATGCTGATGAAGTTGTTTTTATGTCTTCTAGGGTGTTATGTCAGCAAATTTTATTAATGTGAACAGGGACTGTAATTTTTGACAGGGATGCACATAATAAGGAGAAAGATGGCAATAAAATGATATTAAAATAATGCAGAAAAGTTTAAAATTCATTGTATAATGGTTACAGAGGGTTATAATTCAAATACATTTCTAGATTTGGGAGCCACTCTGAGTTAACTAATATAATTCTATTTTTTAATGTTAAGTATTATCATAAAACAGCATATATATTAATATCTTTTTATCTGTATATAGATAAAAGGTAAATATCCTTTATTCTTTTACTTTTACTTTCTATGTATCTCAGGAAAAAATATAACATTGATTGATATTGATATATGATTGAGATAATGCTATTATTTAAAAAGCATCATGGATAAATTTTCACTTGGATTTAGCATTGATTCATTTATTTATTTATGTGTTTATGTGATTTGGCAGGGTGGAAGATTGGAACCCCAGGTAGGAGTTGATGTTCTTGAGCAGGAAAACAGTAAGGCAGGCCTGTAGACTGGAAACTCAGGCAGGATTTCTATGTGAGTCTTGCAGAATTCTTTCTTCTCCAAAACCTGAGACTTTGCTCTTAAGATCTTCAATTTATGGAAGGAAGCCCATCTATATTATTGAGGATAATCACTTTCACTTAAAGTCAACTGATCATAAATGTTAACCACATTTACAAAATACCTGAATGGCAACATCTATACTAGTGTTTGAGCAAATAACTGGGCACCATAGCTAGCCATGTTGAAACCTAGCATGAACCATCACAGGCATATTTTTTTAGAGCATAAAGTTTTTGATTGAAGGAAATTTTGGAATCAAAGATTATTTGTGCTATATAATTGAAATTGGGAAATAAATATGCTTTCCATTTTTAGCCTAAGGAATCATATTGACATTAAGCCATGGAAATGTTTACTACAGATCAATAATTATTTATTGAGTACCCACTATGGGTTGCCCAGACCGTGTTAAGGGAGGAACAAGGAATGGCAGTGGTCAAGTTAGATGTTAGTCTGGGGGGTGTGTAAGGGGGACTTAATCTCATTGCAGTTACTTGGTGCTGGGGAGCCGAGGGAGGCCTTTGATGTGACATTGAAGCTAAATTTTAAAGAAGAAATGAGACTTTGCCAGGTGAAAATGGGGGTGCATGGAAACATTCTGGGCAAAGGAAGAGGCCGAGGCTGGAAATGAAGTGAAACCATGGAGCACTTCAGGAGCTGAAAAAAGTCACTTTGGCTTTGGTGCTCATAACAAGAGGGAAAAAAAATTCAAGCTTGGGAGCTAAGTTGGGGCCAGAGTCTTATAAACTAGAATAAGGATTTAAAAATTTTATCTTAAAGGCAGTAACAAATACATCCTACTATTTTTCTATAATGTCCAAGAATAAAAGAATATAGTTTAATAAAGAAGGAATGAATATTGTATATTCACCTGCTGTTCTCATTATTTGGAAACAGAACATTTGATAAAAATTATGGTTCCATTAAAATGCAACTTCAGTGTAACTCTAAAGAGACAGATCAATGTCCAATATGTTCCTGGCTGTGACATGTTTATGTTATGTGATTCTAATCACTTCAAGAACACTGCAGTTTTATACTTGCTTTTATGACTCCAAATTATGTGGTTAGCTATTCTAATTTAAAAAAACAAAAGCCCAAATTCCCAGTTATAAAAACAGTCATAGGGATATAAAATACAGCACAGGAAATATAGTCAATAATAATGTAATAATTATGTATGGTGTCAGATAGGTGCTGGACTTAACGGTAGTGATCACTTTGTAGGTTGTGATTATATAAAATGTCTAATCACTATGTTGCACACCTGAAACTAATATAATATTATATGTTAACTGTGACTGAAAAATATTTTTAAATTCTTGGTGAAAACTGGAATTCAAATATGTTTTATATTACTACTAGAATTATCTAACTGCTCCTGTTCTGATATTTATTTAAATCCAATGACAGAGGCTCAGAAGCTTTCAGGGAAAAAAATTTCCTGGTAAACACAAGATTGGGGTTCGGATATTTAGGCAGAACTCAGCCCAATCCCACCAGGTCAGCAGCATAGGCACAACTAAAAATGAATCTAGGAGACCTGTAGGCTTGGTGCGGTGGGTCAAAGCACTGGGTGCAGCGTCTAGTCAGAAGAGAGGTTTCAGAAGAAAAGTGAGCCTCGTCGGTCCTGACTAGCAGTGTCACCACCACCAGCTGCAGCAGCAGCAATAAATGTGACCCAGAACAATAAAGCTGTAGCTGGTGTGGCATCAGGAGCATGTGGATCAGAGGAGGCTTTAAAAGCTTCTTCTATTACAACTATCGTATTTAATTGTAAAATAAAAACATCAAAGTTACTGCCACCAGTTCACAATTTTGGATTAAGTTTGTGAGTTTTGGGGGGGTCAGGTGGGTGAAAAAATTACTTATACCTGGCATGATAATTGTGAAAATATATCTAAATAGAGGAATTTCCCTTGTACTTTGTTATAGTATTGTGAATATGTTAATATCCATTGAAGGTCATATTTTATTTGTATAAATGGCAAACAAAATCTAACAATGCTAAGTGACTTTGATAAGTTTAAGGAAATAATTAGTTCCCTTAAATGTGAATGAAATCAGATAGCAGCTTCACACTATCATATTGCCAACCAGGTAAGACTTAGAAAAAGAAAGAAAGCCAATTGCAAGGAACTGTATTTTCAAAATATCTAATTCTTGTTGGCATAGCATGCTCCTAGAAGCAAGTTTTTAATTATAAAAAATAATCAAGCAATAGCTGGCCTTGACTTTATAAATTATATTGTCGATGAGGTGCCTTTTCCACTTCATTACTGTGAAGAGCATGAGTGTGATGAAGACTTTTCCAGAAGCATTACTCCCTCTTTGTTTAGACTTATGACTTCCTCTAGATCACTTCTAGTGCCTTCTCGTGTGTGATTTCAACTCCGTGATTGCCCACAAGCTTTTTAAAATTAATTCTGTTTTAAAAGGCAATTATGAGCAATAAGTTACAGTTGCAAGATTCAATAGATGGTTTTAATCCAGAGAGTATTACTAACATGACTATAAGAGCAAATGCTGATATAATTTTTAAAAATTGAGAATCACAACCTAATATGACTATGTATGATTTCCATGACATTCGTTATAGCCTATAAAGAAGAAAATAAAACACCCTAAGGCAGCTTAACTTTTTAAATTATATTATAGCATGCATATAAGGGAGTGCATGTATCTTAATTATACAGCAATAGTAACTCCCCATTCCTCCCTCCCCGCCGTCCTATTTCCGGTCCCTATGAATGTGACCACTCTAGACATCTCATATAAGTGGAATGATACAAGATTTGTGCTTTTGTGTCTGGCTTATTCACTTACCTTAATGTTGTCAGGGTTCATTCATGTTGTAGCACATATTAGTATTTCACTCCATTTTATAGCTAAGTAATATTCCATTCTTTTTCGTCAGCATGTGCTACACAGCGAGTATTTGACAGGTGGATCATTTGTGTTATCATGATGTGATCTGAATGTTGAAAACAATGTATGCCACCTATAGTAACTCGTATATCTGTTCTCTTAAAAATTGAAAATATTATATATAAACTTGTTTTAAAAGTGTTCACATAAAAACCTTAAGTGGATTTTCAAAAATGAAAAATACACTTGCTTCCTAATAGTCTGCAAGGACAATTGATAAACTTCAGGGAAAATGGAACGTTTCTACAAGTAGTTCAACAAAAATCTTTTCCCAATTATTGGATGGAAGTAAGAAATGAATGTCAAGATTTTTGTAAAGGGAGCCAGTTTTGATTTCTTCCTGTTAGAGCTCTTTGTAAGATAGCTTTCTCAGCTATGAAAACCATTAGAAGAGAGTTATTGTCTCAGCAAATACTGAACTTAGGTCCAGTTCTTTGAATTGCCTTGCACAGAATATTAAGGCAAGATTTTAAAAAATATTGATGTATTTTCTACTATATTATGCTTCTCTAAATTATTAATATTTTTATGAAAGCAAATAATATTAGCTATCATTTAATAACTGAAATACTTTCAAATACAATTTCACCTTCCTCTCACACTTTAAAAATTTTTATTTTTTTCATGTTGTATATAATAAATAGTGCATGAGTAGATTAATGTTGCAAAAACTTTATAAGTAAATAAATAAGAATATATCAAAAGTATAGACTCAAATGTTCTTACTGACAGAAATGCACAATCAAAAAGTTTGGGGTGTTATGTGTTGACAATGTTATCATCACAGGAGAAATTTGGGTAGCTTTTTATTTTTAATTGTTACTGAATCGAGATAAATATTTTTACCTGAATTACCATATTTTGCCAGGTATAATGCACTTCCATGTATAATGTGCACCCACAATTTTGACCCAAACTTTCAGGGGAAAAAAAAATCTTTCATTTAATTTTTTAATTCAAATTTTTATTTGTTTATATTTAAGTACTTGTTTTTTGTATTACAAAGGAATTTTAGCATTTATTATTTAACATATTATGGTACAAGAAATTTAATGTAAGAAATAATTATAAAACACAAGAATGGATACAAGGGACAAGAAATTTTATGTATAATTTATTTTTTATATAAAAAAACACCCCGATTATTGTGTTCTAGGGTATTACTTCACATATGGATATTGTTATTGATTTCTAGAGTTACAGTTTTAACTCATAAGCATTAAAAAAAGAATTAAAAACATTGATATAGATATGGAATTAGTACTACCCATGTATAATGTGCATCCTTATTTTTCCCTCACAAATTTGGGCAAAAATAAAGCATGCATTATACACGGCAAAATACGGTAACTGAAACTATTGGTGAGAAATGTAGGTGAGAAAAAAACTTTACTGAAGTAAAAAAGGAAAAGTTTGTGACAAATAATTAAACCCCTGTTTTGCAGGTCTTGAAACATTGACCACAGGCCGTGCTTCTGACCAGCTCTCCCATGGGGCTGTGCGTCCCTCTGCCCACTGCTTGCTCCTGCCGTCAGCGGGCTCCCCCCAAACCTGCCAATGCATTAGTCAGGGTCCTAGAGAAACACAGCCACCATAACGCCCCCTTTGGATGACAAATAAACATTTGATGAATAACACACGTTTCCCTTATGCACGCATTCCTCATGCAGGTGTTTTTTATCCTTCACTTTAGTCTAGTTTTCCAATTTTTATTTCCCTGAGTCAAATGGCTCAGAATTCTACTAATTTAATAGCTATTTATACAAAAAGTTTCTCCTTATGCCAGTTATATAATTCAACACTGCACATGTCTGAACAACCCACATTGCTGAAAAATACAATTTCCTTAAGAGATGTTTTCTGTAGCTGCTTTGATCTGTATCTCAAGACTATGTTTTCACTTACTCAAATTGAGTGGGTATACCTGACAGATGGCCTTTCCTAATAACAGGAACCAAGTTTATAAACAAAATCTAACCGCAAAGACAACTTTTGCTCTTTTATCACATTTTCTTTTCTATCTTTTTGTTATCCATTTTTCATAACTCTGGAAAATAATATGGTTCAAGTATCTTATTTTATGTGCCCGAGAGATTTAAGGTAAGGAAGCGGAGATGTTATGATTGTCGTTTCGAGTGTGTACCAGTGATTGAAAACATAGCTCCGGAATGGTTAGTTATAAATTGCCAATTTAATAAGCTCTTTTCACTTTCTTTTATGTACATGGTACAATATTTTATTTCTCAAACTCAAATCCAATGTGTTACTCGCCTGCTTAAATCCTTCCTGGATTGTTTTCAAAATGATATTCAAGCTCCTCGGCGTAGCTTCAGTATATTCCTAGCCAGGTCTCTATCTACCACTATGCATTCATTCCCCTGACCCTGGGCACACACACCCCATTATCACCTCTCACACCAACCTCTTGTACTTTTCAATATATTTTTATGCCTCTCTGCCTTTGTGTGTTGTTCCCTCTACCTGGTATGTGACACACACACCTTATTCCCACTACCCTGACCCCAACTGAAAGCCAAATACTTCTAAAATCATCCTAAGGATACCTTGTCAGTTTCTTTTTGTTTTGTTCTTTCATTGTCGATGTAACTGAGAAATAGGTCTGTATGGTAATTATTGAAATTGGTTAGTGTATTTGTTAGACCAGATAAGTCAGCAACTGGAAATACACATAAATATAGGCTTATTTGAATTATTTCCCTTGTCTATATGCAAAGCCTAAATGCATCAGAATCCTGTAACCACCTTTTTTCTCTTCATTCTGTTAGGACTTTAAATTCTCCATCTGTAGATCCCAAGTAAAATCTACACTGGATCATTTTTCTAATAGGAAGGAATAAACAGTAGTGTTGTTTTCACCTGCAGTTTAGTTGTTACTTCCTATTTCTGCCTGCATAGGTCTGCGTACAAAGTTGCTTCTCTGGGGGCACTTACATAACATAATGTGAAATTAAGTCCTGTGTCACGTCCAGCACAACACAGTGGGTGAACAGGAAGGGTGAAGCAAAGTGACGAAAGACAGTAGCTGAAAATACATTATAAGTGGGGCCAAGGGGCTCCAACCTCACGGACTGAGCCCCGAGTTGGGCCAGTGCGTGGCTTTTATTGGATAGAAAGCGGAAGTGAGGCGTGTATGGGGAAGTAAAACCCTTCCTCTTTCCAAGGTCTGTGATTATCACACCTTAAGGCTGTTTGTGAAAGTCCCCATTGTGTTCCAGCAGGTATTGTGCCTTTACACATATACATAACCCAAGGCATGGAGTCTTTGTTATTATATAGACATCCATTGAGGGAGGGAATGGCTAAGCTCATCCCAGCAGATCTCGGCCTGAGCTCTATGTGGGAAGCAAGGCAACCAGGGGGCAAGAGATTAACCCCAGAGAGGGTGAGGGGCTATGTCTCACCCCTGTAGAGCCCAAGCTCTCTGCTGGTGGCCGCTCTGTGACTGTGCCTGTCTTAGGTTGTCCCTCCCCTGAGGAATCTTACCCATCATTGACTAACTAGCCATCCTCCAGGGCCATACACGGTGATGTGAGGTGTGCAAGTGAGGGAGGGACAGTACCCCTGAGAGAGGGTCAGTTCTGCCTCCTAGATATTCCATGCCCCCGTGGGATCCTGCCTTAGGATGTCATGGGGAATGCATAAGGGGACAGACAGGTCTGCAGCCGTAAGGCAACAGTCCTAAACATGTGTAAAGAAAAAGAGATATACAAACAAATAACCCATGGACACAATCGATAGTTTAATGTTTATTTGGGGACGAGTGGGTTAGGGAGGGGAGAAAGGGGAGGGGGTGGGAGAGGAGGGAGGGAAGCTAAATATAAGGGGATGGAAAGAGGGGTCACATTAGGTGGTGAACTTATTATGCATCAAGTTGACAATGCACTGTGGAATTGTATGCCTGAAAC
>PVJL010013904.1:9025-30371 GCA_004026885.1 Lyroderma lyra | reverse complement strand
CCCTGCTGGAATGGTGGCCACTGCCCTGACACCACCCGCTCACTAGTAATCCCTGCCCCCCAAGATAAGACAATCACAGGGGGTAACTGAATTTGGAAAGGAGACGGGAACAATAAAAGAAAGGGGGTCACAGGCCTATCAATCAGACTTGTCAATCAAGAGACCCCACGCCCAGAGGTGTCTCCCCTGAAGACTTAGAATAAAAGCCCCAAAGCCTCACTCCTGAGCCCCTCTCTTTGCTCAAGCCCGCTCCCACCTCTTTGGACGGTACTTCCCCCTCAACAAACTGTCTTTTTGTTTCACCGCTTTACTTGTGCGTGTGTCTCGTTCAATTCTTTGCTCGAGATACTAAGAACCTGGACGTCGTGTCGACAAGGACACCCCATTTTCCGGTAACAGGGGTTCGTAGCCAAGGAGCTGAGTGGGGGCACCAGTGGATGGGAAATTACTAAGAGACTTCCAAGGGAGTGGACCCAGCCGGAGGCAGGCCAAGGTGATCCGAAACCACCTTGGGGAGGACTGGTGGCCCCCAAGCTCGGGGGATGACTTAGCAGGATGTGCACTGGGAGGGGGCTGGGCAGGTGAGCCAGGGCCCGGGCCTGGGGGAAGGAGGTCTCAGCGGAGGCGGACAACAGTTTGGTCTTGTCGCCTCCACCCCACCTGAGAGCCCAGATGCCTGTAGTCATGCACTTGCAGCGCAGGTGAGCTGTGACTTCTCAGGGGTGTAGAGACTTGCAGGGTTTCTGTTAGGGCTGGCCCCCTGGCTGTGGTACCTGTTTCGTGTCCTTAAATGCTAAAGGGAGGGAGAGGGGGAACCAACACAGCTAGGGCTGTTCTGGATTTTTTATTTCAACCGTTTAAATCGTCATTCTGGGGAGCTGAGAGAACACCCCTAACACGCGGGCCTGCGACTGGGGCCGCGGGCTGGGGTTCGGCGCTCGCCTCGGAGTTTGGCGCTGGGGTTCGGAGGTCAGGGCTAGGGCTGGAGCTCGGGACTTGGGGACGGGTCACTATCCCGGGTCGCTGCAGAACGACGTCAGAGCCGGGCCCCCTACACTGCGCATGCGCAGGAGCGGGCGCTCGGCCAGCCGGGCGAGGAGGGCGGAGCCACCGCGAGAGCCGAAGCCCAGGAAGACCCGCCCCCTCACGAAGGAGGCCAATGGGCTTGCAGGACACGCCCCTGACGACGCGGGCCATGCCCCGTGGAGACGCGCCGCAGCGGAGCGGAAATCCTCCCGGTAGCGGGCGGGTGGAGGGCCAGGCCGGGGTCTGGGGTCCCGGGCGCCGGCTATCATGAAGCTGACGCGGAAGATGGTGTTGTCCCGGGCCAAGGCCTCGGAGCTGCACAGCGTGCGGAAGCTCAACTGCTGGTGAGGCCCAGAGGCCGGGGCCGTCCTCGCGCATCCCCCCACACTGCCGCGCCCACTCCCCGGGGTGGGGGCCCCCCCTCTCGATACCTCCGCCCTGGGATGGGGCCCCCAGCCCTGCATCTCTGCCCTGCGGTGGGGCTGAGAACGGCCTGTGGAGCGGCACGTTGGGGTGGAGGGGGCACCTGCAGCCCAGCTCCCCTGGCCTGGTTCGGGCTGGCCTTCTGGGTTGCAAGGGCTCGCGGCCTCGGGGGCGGGGGGCGGGTGCTGCCGCCAGCTCAGGTGGCCACTGGCAAAGGTTATTGCAGAATTTTCACACGCACTCACGCGCGCGCGCACACTCCCCCCTTCCCAGTGGTGGTGGTTCAGACACAGGCGCAAGTCCACTGTCCATGCTCTGCAGTCGGAATAGCCTTGAAGGCTCGTTGTGGGCTCCTAGATAGCGCTGGTGGGACACGTGTCTCCTCTGTGAAGGGTCTGATTTCTGACACCGCCCGTCCCTGGGAACCAGGTCTGCTCAAAAGGTCGGGGAGCAGGCGATTGCCACCATTTCCAGGGGAAGGAGAGTCAGTAATCATTGTAATGGAGTCCCAGGGAAGGAGCTCTCCTCAGGTGACTGGGGTACAGTTGCTATGGACTCAGTGCAGCCTGCAAGGCAGGAAGGCCTGACTGGGCCAAGGAAGGACTGGAGCGCTTCATGGACTCCTGAAAGATGTGTAGGTGTTCACTGGGGACTTGGAGCGAGGCCTCGCACGGGACTGTGGGCAGGACAGCTCAGGTGGGGGTGGGGGCTCAGCCAAGAGCAGACCTTCCCCCGCGGGTGTTGGCACGTTGACTGCCGCGTGGGAGCCCTGCCTGTTGTTCAGAAAGCCTTTCTCCTTGTTGTGAATTGACCCTGAGATGATTTCTGACACCTTTGTCACTCATCTGGGCAAGCTTGCTTTCCCTTTGTCGTTGGCGTGATGGGCTCTTAGGCGTTTGTCATCGTTGACGTTGGGAAGTTCTGGGGTTTAGCTTTTTGCATTCACCTTTAATGAAATTAGAGCATGTGTATCTTTTCTTTCCCCAGGGGCAGTCGCCTCACAGATGTAAGTATTACGACGCTGACCATCTCCAGGGCACCCTGACCCCTCGAGTTGTAGCTTCATCACAGGAAATCGCCCCGTTGACAGAACTGCACCCATGCATTGCGGGCCCTAAGCCGGTACTTGGTGCAGTCAGCGGTCTTTGCAAGGTGGAACCACTGATGGAAAGCATTCCCAGCGCCCGCGTTCAGCTGAAGTCCCTTGAGACCTTCCGTATTGCTGAGAGGCCCCTGCGTTTGTGCGGGTCTCAGAGGAGGGGGCGGTGCCAGCGCAGCCCGGGGCATGGCCGGGTGCTGGGTTTACTCTGCAGAGTAGTGCACTCGACTTGGGGTCTGTGGGTTCCCGGGCTTCATGTCACCGAGGAGGAGGGTCCTCACCTCAGCTCCTCCTATTGGGCACATCCAGCTTCATGCCACCCCCACGGCAGGAAAAGCTGGGGCCTGGGGAGTGGGGAGGTAGTGCACGGCCGCGTGAGCTGTGGGTCTGTGGATGGCGTTCTCCCTGTGTCACTGCTAGCATGGGTGTCCCCACCCGCTGCAGAGTTTCAGTGCCAGTCATTTGGCTCTTGCCAGCTTTTGTAACGTGAGCTGTGCCTTCTGTAAAAAACGAAGTTGCAGTGGGCTGTCGGAAAGGCCGATGCCACCTCATGCAGCAGCTGAAGTACTGCCTGTGTGGCAGAAAAAACAAAACACAAGCCCACACCACTGTGGCAGAAGACAGCTCCACGGCACACACGAAGCCTTCTGCCCCGCATGCGCCAGCTGTGGTCAGGGCCCATCTGGCTCCGTGTCCAGCAAATGGCTTGGGGCGGGGGGGCGCACCCCGCAGCAGTCTTACAGGTTCGGGAGCTTGAAGGACCCACCTGAGCCCCTCACCACTCTCTGCCACTCAGTCAACGGTCTTAGCAGGGTCTGTGGTCCCAGTTTCAAGCTTGTTGCCCATTCGGTCCAGCCGTGTTAGCCAGAAGGGGCTTCTGTCCTCTTCCTGTGAGTCAGGGACAGCAAGAAGGAAGGGTCTGTCCTGCATAGGGGGCACTGAGGTCCTCTTACCTGGTGTCCTCCGTGGCCAGCCGCGATTAACAGGAGTGACGCAGTTTTAAGAGTTTTAGGGGGGCACGCGTGTCCCCTTCAGGCTGAGGCATGGAGGCTGCAGGGCGGAGCGTGGCTGCAGCCCCCATGCTCTCGTGTTCTGTGTGAGTTGGAGGGGTCCAGCCTCTCCACTTAGGCCGTGCAGGTGGCGTCGGCTGGCTCCAGCCTGTTTTCCTCGGGGGCTGATGGAAAGAAGTGATGTCACCACTCCTGTGCCCAGCGCTGTCGGCGAGCACACTCTTTCCTCCCTAGATCTCCATCTGCCGGGAAATGCCCAGCCTGGAAGTGGTCACCCTCAGGTACCTGAATGCCTGCTGTCACTCTGGGTCACTGGGGCTGGAGAGAGGAGGGGAGCCTGCAGAGTGACAGACCCCCAGGGAAGTGTGGGAGGGCCGCCTGCTCCCTCAGCCCTACCTGAGCCCCACCCCCATTGCTGGAGCCCCGCCCCCTGGACACCACCTGCTGTGTACCCCCACCCTCCCTGCAGTCTAGGGGTGCAGCCCCCTCATAAAGGCCGAGCCTGCCCCTGGTGCCCCGATTCCATCACGGCCAGGAGCCCTGCCAGTTTCTTTGTATCACATGACCTGTCATTCATAATTGTCACCTCTTAGAGTCACTAGTGTTTTAGCAGACTGGGAACCTGGAGCGAACCACATTCTGTCCCTGGGATTACAGATGGCGGGGGTTGGGATTGGCGTGTCTGCCCCCGGCTTCTGCCCACTGTGGACCCAGGGAGGCTCTGACGCCGGGGCAGGTGCTCCTGCAGCTCCTACTCATAAAATCTGACTCTGCAAGGCAGGCCAGAAGGTTCTGGCACTCACACTGGGTGTTGTCGTAGGCCCCGTGACAGGCAGACCCCGGGACTTACCTCCCTGGTCACAGGGCTGGCCACCGTTTTGTCTCTGCCGGGCCCTCTGCTCCTCCCCCTGTGCACTTCCTGTGGCCGCCTTGTGCATGTGTGTTCCCCGCCCCCACGCCCCGCCGTGCACTCAGGCCACCCCCGGCCCTGGCTGAGCCTGTCCGGTCAGTGGACCAACGGATGGTCTCAGAGCTGCACCACCTGGGGCAAGGCGCAGACCTCCGTGCCTCAGTTTCCCTGGTGGCAGACAAGCGCTCCCGCTCTGTCTCCGCAGCGTCAACAGCGTGTCGACCCTGGAGCCCATGAGCCGTTGCCGGCAGCTGAGCGAGCTGTACCTGCGCAGGAACCTCGTCCCCAGCCTGGCCGAGCTCGCCCACCTGCAGGGGCTGCCGCGCCTGCGCGTGCTGTGGCTGGCGGAGAACCCCTGCTGCGGCGCCGACCCCCACCGGTACCGCATGACCGTGCTGCGCGCCCTGCCGCACCTGCAGACGCTGGACAACCAGAGTAGGTAGCCGCGCCGAGCGGGGCTGAGGCGACACCCCTCCTCGGGTCCCCCGAGGCCCCCGCGCCTGCCCCTCCGTGAGAATGTGCGTGTGACGCGTTACTCTGCGCCGCCCCACGCGGACCAGGACCTCGTGTACCACCGCTGCCCACGCACGCGCTGCGGCCTGTTCTCCGTTTTCCTGTGGGGAGCGCCCCGCTCCACACGCGCATCCACGTGTCCTGGCGAGCACGTGAGGGTCCGGCGAGCCAGCAGTGCCCCGACCCCCGGCCCTGGTTGCCGGGTGTCCGCCTCTTCCTGTGGGCCGAGGAGTGTCCCCTGTGCCCACCCCCTGTGTGCCACCTCCCAGCCCTTGTCTTGCTGCGTCGTCTCCCAGACGACCAAGTGTCGATGCAGACGCCGCACAGACACCAGGTCACACGTGGGGGAGGTGGAGTCGGCACGGTGCGTTCTGTTCCTCTTTACAGTGTCACCTGAGGGTTTTTTATGAGTATTTGCACGTGGGAAATGCTGACATTCAGATTCACAAGCAGCCATTGACCACTGGCTGTGTGTCCAGCGTGAGCCGGGGCTGGGGACCCGGCCGTGTTCTCGGGGAGCTGGCCATCGGGGTGGACAGACAGACAGACACCTCCGTTCTTAGGCAGACTGTGCTAAACGCCGTGTGCATGGGGCCTGCGTGCGGTGCGGCCACGTGTGCTCTTGTCCCCCCACCCCGAAGCTGTGACGGAGGAGGAGGTATCCCGGGCGCTAGTGGAGGGAGAGGACATCGTGGCCCCCGGCAGCGAGGGCATGGGGAACGGCCAGCTGGAGCTGTCCTGCAGCCTGAGCACCGTGAGCGCCACTGCTGAGACCCACGGGGACCTGCTGAGCTGCGGTGAGGAGACAGCCAGGTGTGTCAGCCGGAACATCCGTGACCTGTGACCGCCGCCCTGGGGACAGAGGGGAGCGACTTGCCCAGGGCTCTTCTTTTTGGTCTGGCCCTTGGTTTCTAAGACGAGGCTCAGGGCACAGCGTGTGTGCAGGTGGTGGCCTCAGTCGGACCCGGTGAAGTGGGTCAGCAGGCTAGTGAGGGGAAGCTGTCAGGGAGGGGAAGGGACCTCCGAGGACAGCTCTCTGATTGTCCTGGGCATTTCTGAGCAGAAACTGGACATGGGGAACGCACGCAGCTATTCCCAGCGGGGGCGCCAGGCCCGGCCCTCCCAGCAGGCCAAGGGCTGTTGGGTCTTCCCGGGCTCACAGCGGGGCTGTCACAGGCATCATTTGCACTGTGCCCCCTCCCTGGATGCTGGGACTGAGGCCCTGTCCCAGCCGTGGCGTCAGTCCTACCGTCCCACCTGTCCCTCCAGAAGCGATGTCACATGGTGGGAATTTCCCTATGTCCTGGGGTGGGGACAAGGGGACATTGTTGGGAGCCTGTCCCCGCTGCGCCCAAGGCTCCGGGAGCTGACCTTGTAGAAGTGGGCCGTGCTCCTCGGTCCTCACGCCCTCTTGTTGCCCCCCAGCTGTGGCATCCAGGGGCAACTCGGCCTGAAGCCCCCGGCCCCGGACCGGTTTCCTGCGTTCCCCCAGAGGGAGGCCGGTAGCAGTTGCAAGAACAGGGTAAGTGACAGGTGGCCGCTGGCTCCCTCTGCGCAGAGTGGAGATGGCGGGGAGACCGGCAACAAGGGGGGCTGGGTGCGACTCAGGGGAGCAGGGCCTGGCGTCGGGACAGGCCACGTGCCGACAGTCCTCCGAGCAGGTGGCCCCAACCGCTCCTCAGTCACCCCACCGCAGTCGGCTCCTTCCTGAACTTTCATAGCAACAGTGACACTTCCCTGCTCGATGCAGGTAGACTGGCGTAGGCACCCGGACACGCACGCATCACACACACACACACACACACGTAAGACAGAAATGGCGTAGGCACCCGGACACGCACGCATCACACAAGCACGTATGTGTTGGAGTGCGTGTTACTGAGCCGTCGATCTCTGCTGGACCACTGACCAGCTGTGTGACGAGAACCCATTCGCAGCGTCTCTGGGCCCCAGGCTGTGAGCCTGAAATGGGTTGGTTGGAGTGTGGGAAGTCCCTGGTATGGCCACCCCACCAGAGCTGTGGGGTCAGGCAGCCGAGCCTTGTCATGTGGTCTGTCATTAGCCAGCCTGGGAGGCTGGTCCCCCTGACATGGCATGCTGCTGGCTGGGCCCCTGGCATGCCGGGTGTGGGCAGCTGGCCTTGCTGGGCCTGGCGCTCAGCTGTGATTCTTTCTCCAGAACAATGTCCTGACTGCTGTCCTGCTGCTGCTGCAGGATCTGGACACCGAGGGGCTGCAGACCGTGCACCAGACTGTGGTTAGCCGGCTGCAGGTCCTGCACAGGCAGGAGGACATGGAGTGACCAGTGGGGACCCCCAGCTTCCAGGCCCTCCTCAGACCCCGTGCTGGGGTCCCAGTGTCTTCCTGCTGGTCCCAGGCTCCAACCTGGGAATTCTGAGTTGTCGTGTGGACAGCCCGGTGAGGACAGCGGAGGCGTCAGGTGCTGGCTGGGAGCCCCGTCCCATGCCTGCCTGTGCCAGGGCTGCCTGGACGCCAGTCTCCCCGATAAACACCCTGGAGTCCCACCTGGGAAGTGTCCTGTGCTGGACATGGCCCTGGCATCCTTTCTGGAGGTGACAGGCATTGCTCACGCATGTTTTCCCCAGTCAGGCCTCTGGCTCGGTCGGAGGGTAGATTTCTGGACCTGGAACCTTCCAGAACCATGGCCTCCTGCAGACAGGCTCCCTCCAGAGGTCTGCGTCACCACACGCACAGCCCAGCCACCACCACCGCCACTGGGGACGTTCTGTGTGGCTGGTGGGCCGGAGGAAGGTGCTGGCTGCCCGGGAGCCCCGGTGATACAGGGTTTCTGTGCGGACTGAGAGCGCCTGGGAGAGAGGCCTGCACGTGTCCTTGGGGACCCAGGTGTGGCCGCCCGTGGAGCCACTGGACGGGGAGGGCAGCTTTCTGGAAACTGTGGCTGGACTGTCTGCTTCCTCGGGGGAGTCTCGGCTGTGCCATGACGCTGTGGGATGCCTCCACGTGGAGGGGGAGCAGTGTGGCCGCCTGGCCTTCCGGGGACTGTCCCTTCTTACCGGCGCTGAAGGACAGCACTAGAGAGTGAGACGGATTTCCCTGCACCCCTCTCCCGCATTGGGGTGGGAGCACCTGCACCGTGTGAGCTGGTGTGAGAGCCGCACAAACGGGGGCCCACGGCCCCCCCCTTCAGGACGGGCCACCCCGTGCTGCAAGCTGTTTCACACCATTGAAGGCCCTGCATGCCGATTGGGGAGCCCCGGGTGGAGGCGGAGCTTTATCTGTGGGGCTCTTTTGCAGTTCGTGGGGACAAGGGGGTGAGCTCTTGAGTGGTGGGAGGCAAGGGATCACTCATGGTGGCCTCTGGGGAGGGGGCTACAGGGTCTGTGCCTTCTCGTGACTGTGGGATGTCGGATGCACTCAATAAAGCTGTGCCTTGTTAGAGCAAGTTGGGGTGCTCGTGCTCAATTGCGAACACCCCCATTCCCCACTCACCAGGAAGGCAGGGTTCATACCAGCTGCCCCCTGACCTTGCACACCTCACCGGGGACCCTTGTCAGGGTGAGCTCCTGCCTCTGCCCCTTCACTGCACCCCACTGTGGCTGCCCCACCCCCAGCCACCTGCTTGCTCGGTCCCCCAGGGCCAGAGGACAGCACCCCTGCAGACCACCAGCCAGCCTACCCTCCTAGAAGTTTCCACGGGCCCTGTTTTCCAGAGACTGATAGCACTCCACTGTCAGGGTGACTTTATTTCTACAAAAGGTGACAAGCTCTGCTCAGCCACAGTGGCCAGTGCACGCAGGAGCAGGGTCACAGCAAGGGCCACAGGGACACCTCCCCTTGGCACAGAGACGCAGGTGCAGGACTCCAAGGGCAGGTGAAGGTGAGAAACCGGCATGGGGAGAGGCTCGGGCCATGCGGGGGGCCAAGGAGGCAGTGGTGTCCAGACTGGGAGCCCCACGTTCCCCAGGGCTGGAGGGTGGGTGCCCAGGGTGCTCTGCCCTGGAGCAGAGCCCAGTGGGCAGCAGGAGGCGGGGAGGGGGCCACAGCCCACCTGTCCGCCCACCCACAGGCCCCTGACCAGCCACCCGGCGGGGCGGGGCCTGCGCGGGGCGGGGCCTGCGGCCTCAGAAACCCTTGTCGATGCTCAGGGTGCGGCGGGTGACGTGCTCCAGCTCCCCGGACACGTAGTCGGCCATGCTGATGCGGTAGTGCGCCAGCATTTTCAGCATCAGCCGCAGGTTCAGCCACCACTGCTCCCGGGGCATGCGGTGCCTGTGGCGGGGTCCGGGGTCAGGGCACTTCGCTGGGCTCAGCCCCCACCAGGACAGGCACCACAGCCCAACTCCCGCCGGGGAGTGGCCCACACGGTGGTGTCTGGTGCCCCCGTCCCTCTGGGGCCTAATGCGGGACAGGCCAGCACACTCACGGGGAACAGTGGGGCGTGTGAGCACTTAGGCCTGGCAGCCCGGCCGGCCCACCCACCCCCGCCGTGTCCCTGCACACCTGCTCGGGAAGGTCTGGGCCCCGCCCCCCACCTTCCTGGGGACTCACTCAAAGTCAGTGTCCTTCTTGAGCTCAGTGACAGGGCTGAAGGCCACCACCTTTTTCCGCAGGCCGATCACGCAGGCCGAGTCGGGGGCATTGGCAAACACCCGCCCTGCAGACACAGGCACATGCCATAGCCCCACCTCGCAGGGCAGAGGGCAAGGTGGGCCCGGCCGCTCCCCCCATCCCCCACCCGTACCATTGCGGTAGACGGCCCGAAGCTTCTCGGACATCCAGAGCATGGCCTTCACCCCGAGCTTGGTCCCATAGTTCCGGTCAAAGGGGGTTGGGGCCCCGCCCTGGAAACAGCGGGTGAGGCTAAGGCCCAGCCTCCAGGAGTCCCAACACGAGGGTCCCTGTGACGTCCTGCAGGCAGCTTCTGGACCCCACCCCTCTGCCTGCAGCACCTGGCCCCTCTCTCCACCCCAAATCTGGCGTGAAAGCCACATGCAGAGGCCAGGCAGCGTGCTGACAAGTCCCTGGATGGGGTGGCCCCTGTGGGCCCTGCATCCAGCTACCAGGCCCTGCCTGGTGAGCAAGGACCCCCCTCCAGCCCCCCAGGGAGAGGAGAGCCCTCAGGGTTCATGCAGCCTTCACGTCAGGCTGGGAAACCCGTCAGACTCAGCTTTTCCACAAGGGCCACCAGGCGGCGAAGGGGAGTGGAAGTGGTAGGGTGGGCGTGGCCACAGGCACCGGCCCCGCCCCTCCCCAGCAGGGAGCCTCCAAGGACAGGAGCCTGGTCTCCCAGCCTGTGATGTCCCTCAGGCCCCGGGGTGAGTGTGAAGCGGCCGATGACCCACAGCAGGGGCCCCATAGGGACAGCACGGGGAAAGCCTCATTCTGCAGAGTCCTCCTGGGCCCCATGGCCCTGTGCAGATGGAGGGGGGGCCCGGCCGCCTTCCAGAGCCACCCCCCCCCCCCCCCCCCCCCCCCCCCCCCCCCCCCCGGCGCAGCGCACCTGCTGCAGGTGGCCCAGCACGTTGGTCCTGCAGTCGAAGATGCCCTTGCCCTCGGAGGAGTACAGGTTGTACAGGAACTCCGTGGTGTAGTGCTCGTGGCACTTCTCGTTTCTGGGAGGACGAGCAGGAGCCCACGTGAAGGGGAGCGCCAATGCCCCACCCTCTCGGGGCGCCCTCCACCCTGTCCCAACCCTCCACCCTGTCCCACGGCACCTGCTGTGGCCTGGGCAGACCCTCGTCCCTCGTCCCATGGGGCCCAGCAGCCTCACCGGAGCACCAGGCCTCTTTGGATCTCCGTCTTCATCTTCTCGGTCATGTGCTCCACGTTGGCCTGTGGGTAAAGGACACGTGAGCCAGCAGTGCCCCTGGAAGACAGGCTGTCTGGGAAGGAATATTCCAGACTAATGGCAGGACCCAAGAGTGGTGGGGGCATGTGGGCCTGCGGCTGGCAGGAGGGCACTGAGATGTGGCCACGGAGGCCACAACATGGACACAGGGTGGAGGACTGCAGGGGGGAGGGCACGGGTCAACGGCCAGGTCCCCAATGGGCAGTGCACCCCCAGCCTGCTCCTCAGCTGGGTGCAGCCCTTCTGTCTTGGGAGAGGACCACTCCGCTCCGCTGGATGGCTGCAGCTCACCTTTAAGTCTTGAATGTTGAAAGGGTCCTCAAAGATGTAGGCGGCGTCTGCCCCCACAGCGATGCCAGTCACGGTGGCCAGGTAGCCACAGTAGCCCCCCATGGTCTCCACGATGAACACACGGCGCTTGGTCCCCGAGGCCGACTGCTTGATGCGGTCACAGCTCTGGGGGGCCAGAAATGGTCAGGGCCCTCCCGGGGGAGGGGGGCCATGGGGAGCCACTATGCTGCAAGGACCCGGTCTCTCCCCAAAGCTGAGGATCAGGCAGAGGCCGGGGCAGCCCACGCCCATGTGCCCAGGCTCTGCAGCCCTCACCACGGGCCTCACCAGGGAGACTCTGCCCTCAGGGGACCATGGGGGGGCATCACTGGCATCTAGTGGGCAGAGGCTAGGGACACCTCTATGAGGACCGCCCTGACATTGGGCCTTCATGTCACATCTGTAAACAGGGAGGCCACTGCTGCCACTTGTAAAGCAGGGACTGGTGACACCGGATAGAACGTGCTCGTCAGGTGCCAACGGCATGAAACCTGTGTTAATAAGCCTAGCTCTGAATGAGTTTGACAAGGAAAACTGTCATGTTAAACAGGAATTGAATAAAAGGGAAATAAGACGATATAAGTAGGTTCTGGGGTTGAATCATGAGGTCAAACCCCAGATAACAGACAGCAAAGAGAAGGAAACGGCTGTAACGTCTGCCAAAGGGGCGACATCCTACATATGTAAAGAGCACTTGCAAATAAGAAAGAAAATTCCACAGAACGTTGGACAAATGATAGAAAAGGTCATTTAAAAAGAAAATAAATGGGCAATAAATATACAGAAAAATGTTCAACTTTATCAGAAGTCAGAGTGGCCAATCAACACGGAACACCGCCTTCTCCGTCACAGAGGCCAAGGAAACGGGGCCACGTTTGGCCCTGGTGAAGGGCAGGCAGTGGGGGGCTTGGAGGAGCAGGGGTGCCCCACAGCCGGTGGAGATGGGGGGAGTCAGAGAAAACCCCACAGGGTCGGGGGTTCAGGTCGGGAGGTCTGGGTGGGGTTTCCTTTCATCCCATTTGTTTCAGTTGTATTTTCTTTCTTTGATGATACACAGACCTGCTGGAGTGCAACAAGCCCCCTCCAGCGCCGGAACCCCCCGCCCCCAGAGTTCTGAACCCCCAAGAGAAGCTGGGCTTCTGTGGGGTCAGAGATGCAGTGGGAAAGGGCTCGAGGGTGGGGAGCACCGTGAGGAGGCCCCCGTGGAGCCCGTGCCGGGCCCACCTGCTCCAGCCCCTCCAGGAAGGGGGTCCCCCTCCTGGAAGGCACATGTTTGGAGGAGACAGCTGTGGTAACTGCAGCGTTCTCCCGAGCACCCGCGCCCACATCCCAGCCGGTGGCCTCGGTTCCCCCATTCATGTGACTGTCACTACATAGAACTGTGGCTTGCCGTCCACGCCTATGAGGACAATGAATTGGGCTCAGCCTGACCACGGTCCTGCTCAGGCCCTGTGATGCGGAGCCATGCCCCTGCCTGGCACCCACAAAGCTTCCACTCCCCAAGCAGGCGGGCAGCGGGTTGAGCCCCACGCCCTGTCCCGCCCCAGGCAGCCCCTGGGCACCTACCACTGTGTCCCTCCTGTGCCCGGCCGCCCCAGTCTCCCCATCCCCCGTCCAGCCCAAGTGGGAGGCAGGGGGCCCGGTGTCCTACCTCCATGGCAGCGTTGACGGCGGTGTCGGAGCCCAGGCTGAAGTCGGTTCCAGGCACGTTGTTGCTGATGGTGGCCGGGATGACGCACATGACGATGCAGAGCTCCTCATAGGAGCCCCGGGCCTCCACCAGCTGCAGCACCCCCTCGTAGGCCTGCGGGGACGGAGGTTCGGGGACGGAGGTTCAGGACCGGAGGGGCAGGACCGGAGGGGCTCGGCCACTGGGGAAGGCGGGCCCCACCCAGCGCCGCAGCCACCAGCCAGGGAACGTGGGGTCTCAGAACAGGAGGGAAGACAGGAAGAAGGCCGGCCCGCCCCTCGCCCTGCCCCTGCCCTCGGTCCCGCCCCTCATCCTCAGTCCCACCTCACCCTCAGTCCCGCCCCTCGCCCCGCCCCGCCCCCGCCCCTCGCCCCGCCCCTCACCCTCGGTCCGCCCCACCCCTCGCCCTTGGTCCCACCCCCCGCCCCCCTCCCCCACCAGCAGGGTTCCAACCGTGAACTTGTCAGAAGGTAAAAGCCTCCCAAAGCCAAACACCCCACTTTCCTCGGGCCCCCGCAGCCCCTGGCCCGCGGTAACCTCCCTGCCCGTGCGGTTTCTGGAAGCGCAGAGGGAGCCGCGCTGCACCCTGTCCCCCGGTCCCCTGCCAGGGCCTCACCTCGAAGCCTCCGATGACGAGCAGGGCCTGGATGTTGTGTGTGCGGATGTTCTCTACGATTTTGTCCATGTAGCTCCTGGGCAGCGTCCTGCGGGGGCGGGGGGGGGGCGACAAGCAGACCGCCGGCTGCAACCGCATGTCCATGCTGCCCTGAGCTCACCTGACCTGGGAGGCTGCAGGCCCCCTGGGGGGCGCGGCTGCGCGTTAGCGGGTTGGGGGGGGGTAGCAGAGGCTCGGTGCCCGGCGTCGCCTGCCGGTGGGGGGCGGCCTGGCACCCTCTCAGCAACCTCGCAGGGAGCCTTGGGCCAGGAGGTCCCAGGCAGGAGGGTTCCGCAGGCCAGGGCCCGGCTGGCTTCCCCTTGCAGCCCCAGCAGCTGAGCCTGCACTCTGCATCCCAACTCCATCGCGGGTGCCACACTCACCTCTTGGTCCCCAGCATGGAGCCGCCACGCCCCAGCCAGCCAGCCACGTGGTGCCAGTCCACTTCCTGTACCTGCGGGGGTGGGGGGTCAGCTTCAGGGGGCACGGGGGGTGCTGGGAGATCCCCCCCCAGGTGCAAGGTCTGAGCTCAGGGACAGGAAGGGGACAGAGGCTGTGCCAGCCGACCTCATGCTGCAGGGCAGAGCAGGGTCTCTGGGGCCTGGGGGGCACAGCTGATGTGGACACAGCCCCCACCAGGGAGCAAACCCCTCCCCATCTGACCATTTTCTCCATGGACCTGAACCACCATTCCCCACATTCCCGCACTGAACGC
This sequence comes from Lyroderma lyra, assembly GCA_004026885.1. Lineage (NCBI taxonomy): Eukaryota > Metazoa > Chordata > Mammalia > Chiroptera > Megadermatidae > Lyroderma > Lyroderma lyra. The sequence continues at coordinate 16,171 of PVJL010013904.1, read as the reverse complement.
TTGTTTGTGAGAAAGCTGGGGGTGGGTCACAAACGAGCTACTGTGCCCCTACCTGACCCCTGGCCAGGCCCTCGAAGCCGTCATGCACCACGTACACGGTGTGGCCCTGGGAGATGCCGGAGCGCACCGCCGAGCGCACGGCCGCATTCATGCCGGCCGCTGGGGCCCCCACATTCAGGATGGCCAGGGAGAAGTTGGTCTTCAGAGGAGAGGACAGAGACAAGGGTGTGAGAAGGGCTGGCGAGGGACTGATGGCCAGGCAGAAGGCAGGAGGCACAGCATCTCCAGCCAGCCTGACTCCCCCGGCAGTGACACCTGGCTGTCCTCAGGACGCCACAAGCTCCCGGCAAAGAGCAAACAGGCTGCGGTCGTGGGTGCAGGGGCCCGGCCACGGGCATTAGCATGACCTGTCCCCATAGGCCCAGCGCCCTCGGGGGGTCAGCAGGGCGGGTTCCAGCCACAGTCCAAGCCTGGAAGCCTAGCAATCACCCCACACTCCAGGGTCAGCAGTCATCACCCCAAAGTCCCTGGCGAGTGGCACAGAGAGAAGGGGGCCACTGCTGTCATAAGTTTTCTAGTGGCCACATTAAATACAAAGCAGCAAGTGACAGTACTAGGGTTAATCTGCCCTGATACAAGCAAGCTATTACCACCTCCACCTGGAACCGACAGAGGACATTCCTAACGGGCTGTTCCAGGGCGTCGCCCACCCCGACCCCGGCCCCCACGCATCATTCCAGGCTCAGGGGCCACTTGGGGGGTCCCATAACAGCAGCCCTGCTGACCCAGAGGTCATCGTGCCCCACCGGTTCTGGGAGGAGACGTGTAGACCACTCTGCCGCTCGGGGGTGCTGCCCGTCCCTCACTAGCTCCTAGGATAGATGGGGGGCTGGAGATGGGACATAAAGTGTGACACTGACAGGGTGAGGAGCACCCCCAGGCTGGAGACACATGGCAGGGGTCCCCTCCAAACAGTGAAGATGTTAGTGACAACAGCCACAGGCATCGACAGCCCCGAAGCCCCTGCTGCGAGGCAGCTCCAGGGCGGTGCGTCCAGGACCCCACTGCCCAACACCCGCCTCGTCCCCCGGGACTTGGGAAACCTGCTCCCAGCCTCGGTGTGAAGAAAGGCCCCTGCCCCAGGGTTCCAGCTGTGCGGGGACAGTTCACAATCGTCGGGTCCCTTCTGTGGGTCCCTCAGCTCCCTGCCGCTGCCTGACCAGCGGCCGCCGCACACTGGCTGCCGGCACCTGGGGTCCAGCACAGGCCGCACTTCAGCTCACGGCTCAGGCCCACACAGGGCGGAGGGTCCCAGCCCCGCCGGCCAGGGTGAGCAGCAGCAGGCGGGGCCCACGGTGGACGGGCAGCAGGGGCAGCGGCCGTGGCTCCTCACCTTTTCCTTGGAGATCTTCTGGTGAGCAAGCAGCTTGTAAATGTTCCAGTTGTTCTCAAAGCTCCTGGAACGGAAGCCCGTCACGCATCGTGCGGCCCACGGCCACGCCACACGGCTCAGCGCAGCGCCGGCCTGCTGCAGCCACGAAGGCGCCGGGCACGGCACGGTCACCTCCCTACTCGCATCGCCACACACCCTGCCAGGCGCCAGCACGGCGGAAGACCCGCAGAGCCCGTGACCCCAGCACCCTGGACCCAGCCTGCCCGGGGCCAGCAGCTCCCATCTGCCTCCCGCCCCGGGGACCGCGGAGGCCCAGTCTTTGGGCACACGGCTCGGCTGCGTGCCATCCCCGCAGGGGCGCACGTCCCCTGCCGTGGACCCTGGCCCGCGAGACCCTCACCTGCCACGCAGCTGGATGGCCTCATCAAACCTCTTCTCGTCCATGGCCTTCTGCACCTCCTTCGTCTTAAAGGAAACGGAGAGCACAGACTGGGGAGGAGGCCTAGAGCCACACGGCTGCTGCTTGCGTCGCGTCGGGGACCTGACCCACACCTGCTCACCAGTGGTCACCGCCAAGGCCAGCAATCAGGGCGCTGCTTCCCGGCCGAGTCCCTAGATCCTCCCCAGCCACCCACTCCTCCTCATCCCCCATCCTCACCCCAAATGCCCCCCACCGGCCCAGTGTGCAAGGTGGGTCTGTGGTCAGTGGCTCCGGAAAACGGCATGCCTTCAGCTTAGCTCCCAGCTCTCCTGGGGCTGGTCCCACCTTGGGGACATGCTCACACCACCCCTCACCCAGTCGGGCGGGACAAGAGGTGCTGCGAGAGGGACCTGTGCAGCAGCCTGCTGGGGTCCCACGAGGCCCGGAAGGACAGGGGGTTCTGCAGGGAGGGGGAGGGGCCCATACTCACCACCTGCACGCACTCCATGAGGGGCAGCCGCACAGACTGGTTCCCCGAGAGGCTGACCACACAGGCTGGTGTGTCAGGCGTGGCCTCCAACAGCGCCATCACTGCCTCCATGCCCATCTTGCTGCTCTGAGCGGGGAACAGGGGCTCAGGCAGGTGCAGCCCTCAATGTGTACACACACACACGCACACAGACCTGCACACGCACGGCCCGCATGCATGCACACATGTGCACACACGGGCCTGTGCGCACACATACCTGCACACTCAGGCACAGCCCACACGTGCAGACACGCATGGGCCTGTGCGCACACATACCTGCACACACACGGCCCTCATGCATGCACACACACGTGCAGCACACACAAGCACAAGTCTGTGCACACTCACAAGCATGCACACACTGGCGCAGGCCCATGCATGCATACATGCACACACACATACTTGCTCAGCCCGCCTCTGCTCTGGGGGCTACACTGAGCCGACCCCCACACCGTGCTCCTGATGTCATTTTACAGATGCACATATCCTCAACTTCTAGAGCTCCCCAACACATGCTGGTGGAAGCTTCTAGAATAAGTGGCACCAGAAGCAGTAACCTAATGTGACCACTGTTCACAACAGCCATCTGGGTACTGCTGCATGGGGTCTTGCACAGCCCTGCCAGGTGGTGTGGCCCTGTGTCTTGGGGCAGCAATGACATGACTTGCCCATGGTCCCTCAGCCCAACGGGAAGAGTGAGAGCTGGAACTGGTTTCTGGGGTTCTTTCCATCATGACAAGTTTTTTCGAGTGGGGCTCCTTTGTGTCACGGCTTTCCAGGTGTGTGTGTGTGTGTGTGTGTGTGTGTATGCAAATGACAGGCATGAGCTGCTGGGCTGGGCCAGCTGCATCATTTAGGGACTGCCTTCCTTGGGGACACATTACAAGTGCGGGTCCTGGCCCAGCCAACAGGCACACACAGGTATGCAGGAACGCAAGGCCCACAGTCCCCGTGCTCTGCTCAATGAGGTACGGCCAGCGGGTCCCCCACCTCCTGCTGCACCCAGTGTCCCCACGTCTCTGTAGTTCCTGCCCATCTGGGGAGCCAGGCACCAACTGCTCAGCTGTGTGTTGGGGACGCCTTGGAGGAAAGTTCCTGTCCCCTCAGGAGCACCGTGCTGACGGCTCGTTAGGGAAGGCTCCTCTCCTGTCACGTGACACGCTGTGTGTGCAGGTGTCATCCATGGGAACAGGATGCAGGGACCAGCACAAACTGCTGCTGCTCTAGCCATGAGTAGCATGCTGTCCTTTGTCTCGGACCCAGGCACCTGTGTCTCCCACCAGCATCTGTGAAACCAGCATGCCAGCCCACTCTCCCACAAGTAGGGGAGACCCCAGGCCCATCCTGCACATCTCTGCTGCCCAGGCTCCTCAGGAGGCTCCCTGTGTGCACCTGAGGCCTCACTCAGGTGCAGAGATGCCTGCCTGGGTGGACAAGGCCCCTTTGTGAGGCCACTGTCCCTGCTGCTCCGTGTGGGACTAAGGATGCCACACACCGAGGACCCCCGGGAAAGGTTTAGTGCACACAGCAGCTATATCTGCTGAGGGACCCAGCAGGTCATCTGGCCTCATGCCAGCACAGTGGCCTGGGGGGGCCTCCACCCCCCACCCCAAGATGACCAGCCCTCACATGCAGGCCCTTGCCACCTGGGGCCCCTCCCTGACCTCTGATTCCGTCTTCCTATGGCTGCAACCACAACTCCTGCTTTGAAGGGACCAGTAGTCGTCATCAGGATGACCATGGCACTCAGGCCACAACCCAGCACGGCCCCTGCCCCAGGTTCTCCCAGGGATAAGAGCTGGGGTTCCCGGGCTGAGTTCCAGGCGCAGAAGCACACACGCTCACGCATGCGCGCACACCAGGACCAGAGCGATGCCCCACCTACCAGGATGCGGTCGAAGGCCGAGGGGGTCCCTCCCCTCTGCACGTGGCCCAGCACAGTCACACGCGTGTCGAAGCCCAGCCTCTGCACCACCAGCTGCTCGTCGGGAGAGAGGAAGGGGGGTCCCTGGGTTCCTGCGCACTCCCACGGCCCCACCTCCAGTGCCCCCAGCCCTTGTCCTCACCCCTCCCGTGCTCCGCTTTGGGGGTTCTGGGTGTCAGCATCCCAGGTCTCCACAGAGCCAGCCCAAGGTTCGTGGTCATGGCATGTGAGTGTGTGGGTGTTTCCACGTATGTGTGACTATGTGTGGATATGTCTCCGTGTGACTGCACGTGCGTCTCCGTGTATATGCGTGTGTAAGTGTGTGCATGTGCAGCTCCCAGTGGCCGTGCCCTGCAGGTTAACACGTTGTGGATGAAGACTGGAAACCACAGGGGAGAGACTCCAAACAGGTTTGGGGGCACAGCCTGGCCTCTGGGGCCAGGGCTTCTTGGGGAGCCCTGATGTGTACACCCCACATCTGCCTGTCACTGGGGATGAGGAAGGTCTCCAGAGGGGCCCAGCAAGAGCCCCTGGGGACTGCAGATAAAGGGGAGGGAGCCCATCCATGTGACACAGGTCTTTTGGGGGGCCCCGTACTCACGTCCTTCACATAGCGGGACGAGATGGGCTTCCCGCTGCGGTCGATGGCACCCTCGGCAATGATGATGATGTTCAGCCGGGACCCTCGGCTCCGAGTCTGGGTCATAGACACCCAGGCTCAGCTGCCAGCCCCAGACACCTGCCTGGACATAGCTGCCACCCACCAGCCCTCCTGGGGTCCGCACTGCAGAGTCCACAACCCACATGAGGAGCCGACTGGGGGTCATTGCTGCCATCCTGGGAAGTGGGGTCAGCAGGAAGATGGGGGCCAGGACCAGGCAAGTGCCCCCTCCCCTGTGTCAGCACTGACCACAGAGAGGTGAGCAGGGCAATGGCCCCTGAGGGGTGAAAGTTCCCCACTCAAGGAGAGAACTCGCCCACTGGGCTGCACTTGGCCCTGCCCTTGGCTTCACTGGGGAAGATTCTAGAAGCTGGTCCTGACCCTCAGCCTCTCCTGGTGCCCAGGACAGGACTGCTAAGCCATCGAGCAGTTGGGGGAACCATGAAACAGTGAATGGGAGTGATGCCACCACCCATGGAGACAGGGACACTATCACTTCTGCCTGCTCTGCCCTTGCAGGCAGGTAGGTCCCCAGGTGTGTCCGTCACGGCTGCCCCCAGGGGACAGCTGCAGATGCTTAAGGCAGAGGACAAATGTGTCAGAGCTGGCCACTCAACCCAGGGAGTATCCTGGGGGGACACGTGCCTCTGGGCTCGTCAAGCGGCCACGGCCAGAACCGCAGCAGAAGACCCTGCCCACTCACCTCACCGAGCCTCTCACACATGAAGTTCTCCCAGCCGTCCTCGGGGGGCGCCTCGGGGATGAACAGCCAGTCGGCCCCCGAGGCCAGGGCGGACACCAGGGCCAGGTACCTGGGGAGGGCCACCTGCTCAGGGCCGGACCCAGGTCACTGTGACCCACGCCTCCTCCGTCCCTGTCCCTGCATCCCAGCCCCAGAAAACGGATCTCACCCACAGCATTCAAGGAGCACCTGCCACGCCCAGCTGCTCCTTGGCAGCCCCGACTCCCCAGGCAGCCCCCTTACCCGCAGTGCCGCCCCATCACCTCCAGCACGAAGGTCCGCTGGTGGCTGTGGACATGGAACAGGGCGGAGGCATCAGTGCGGGGCCTTGGGGAGCCAAGCTGCGCGGCCCAGCGGAAACAGGTCCCCGAGCCACAGGGGACGGGCCACGCTGTCCACACCAGTGTGTGGGCAACACAGTGCACACAGCAGCAGAGGGAGGACACACAGTCCTGTTTAGTCCCAGGGTGGCCTCAGTCTCCAAACTGGCCTTCGGGCTGGTTTTCACTGACCTCTGCTCCTAAGGCTGCAGGCCATTCACAGGCCTGGTCACCACTGCCAGTAGCCCGAGGACCCCCCCCCCCCCATAGGACGACACTCCATTGCCTCTGGGCCCTGTTGCCCCTGCAGAGTGGTGGCCTTGCCCCTCGCCAGGAGAATGGGACGGCCAGCGTGCTGGCCTGGAGGCCTCACACACCTCTGGGCCGTGGTGGTAATGGCGTCAATGACCTCCATGATGCGGTGCAGGGCAGAGTCTGTGCCAATGGTCATGTCTGTGCCGCAGAAGTCATTGTCGATGGAGCCCACCAGCCCGGCGATGTTCAGGTGCGAGTAGGTCTGGGCCGTGCTCTCCGAGATCTTGCCTGGGCAGAAGCATCAGGGGGCTGAGGCCCATGCCCCTGCCGGGCCACCCCCAGGAAGGTCCCCACGCTCACTGGCCCCTCCCTGGGTCCTGCACGGGGGCTCCTGAGGCAGGAGGGGGCAGCTGAACCCCTGATTCCACATCACCCTGACCAGGGAACTCCTGGGTGGCCTGGGAAAGTCACGCCTCTCACTTCCGGGTCCCACATGACTGGCACAGAACTGAACCCCAAGAGGTCACTTTGCAACCAGCAACCTTGGGACTTTGCATCTTTTGTGTTAGCAGTTTTTAACTATTACACCTCTGTCAACTGTGACCAAGTCTGTAGTCCATACCTGGGGATCAATTACAGGTGGAGCCTGTCCACACAGCAGGGCGAGACAGCCTGCGACCACCCTCCACCACATCCGGGGTCCTAGGGGCTGGTGCTCAAACACCGATCTCACTATCAGCCAAGCCCTACTGACCACTCCTGCAGCCACCCAGGGTCACCCTGACCTCGGGCGGGGCCAGGCCCACACACCCTGCCAGCAGCTGGGCAGCAATCCCACCGGCCACCGCCTCCCTTCCTCCCTCCTGTCGCTGCAGCCCAGAAGCCGCAGGACCAGGACTGC
>PVJL010013903.1:0-30277 GCA_004026885.1 Lyroderma lyra | reverse complement strand
GTCCCTTGCTCTTGTCATTCCTGCTAATGGCTTTCTACTGAAAGCATCTGCAACTTTCTACACAAAGGCTTTTTCAACTATAGGTACTTATCTGCTGCAACGTGGGCCCAAATGCCAAGAAGTTAACACCTTTAGGAGCAACCTTCAACCAGTGAGTCAGTGGATGAGGACCCCAACCTCCTCTCCTTTGGGTGGGACACCTCTGAGTCACGTTCTCCACTATTTCCTGCAACTTCCTAGCATGAATACAAATTCACATACATACATGGAAGCAAAGGAAAAAAATTGTTGTCATACTAAGTTAGTGGGATTGTCAATGAAATAATATAAAAATTTAAAAGTTGTAGTAATGGTATAATATAGTAGACTCAGTAAATGGCACCCATAGAGATTGGTAGATGCGGGATAAATATAAGTAGATTCTTGTTCAACTGGAGCTCAAGCAACCGGCCAAACCCTAGTTGCTTGAGTTCCTGTTAATGGAGAGTGTACTGTATGTGTATACACACACACACACACACACATACACACACACTATATATTATAAAAGTATTATGAAAAGGATAAAGTTGAACCGATACAGTACCCAAGGACATTTATTTATTTTTTCACCTTTGGTATACTGTGTACCCAGTTAATATGGTGATAGGTTGTTAAGTAATCTTAATTAGAAACTATTTAACATCACATACTCCCTTGGAAACAAGCACAGAAGCGTCTCTACTGATTAACTTGCACAAACTTCCATGATTTCTGATTATGAAAATCTGAATATTCAAGGGTAATACCAATGCCCTAGACTGTGGCGTCCCACAGCCTGAACCAACACTTTCAGTGTTCTCTGCTGGATCCTGGTCGCATAGCACAGTGCCTGGCACCTGGCGAACCAGTAAACGACTGTTGAATGTTCGATCACCTGCATTTCTTGCCCCGCTCTGCTGCTTGAGATCCCAGAAGTGGGGTTTTGTAGTTCATGGTGGCCAGCTTCTGCTTCCGAGAGCCTCAGCCTGCGTGCTTCGTCTTCTCTCTCCCTCTGTTTAATTCCTGTTTTCCTCTTATCCCCAACAAAAATTCCTCTTTCATTAAAATGCTCTCAGGAGTTCCCTGATGGTGTAGTGGCTTAAGGCTTCGGCGCTGGCACTGTCAGCGCTGCGGCCTGGGTTCAATTCCCAGCCAGGGAGCTACCCACATACCAAAAAGCAAACAAACAAACAAAAAAACCCAAAACAAAACAAAACAAAACCAAAAAATGCTCTCAAGTAGGCCCACTGGGATTTGTAGTTTATTAGTTGAATTGAACCCTAGATTGCAGGAGAGACCATCAGGGAACGGGGGCTCTGAGCCCTGTGCCCTGGGGCACAGAAGTGTGGCACTTGGCAGATGCTCCCTCAACCCTTCTTGCTTCTTGGTGGCTCCCATTGCCCTCATGAGGCCCCCTGGGCTCCCCGGGGATGCGGATAGAAGCACTTCATGGCACATCAAGGCATTCAGAGGACTAGGACACCACCTTTGCTACTGTCCAGCGTCACCCCTGCCTTGCTGTGTCTCCTGGTCACATTGCCCCTTGTATGGAATGCCTTGCAGGCGCCACTGACAACCATCAAGTATTCTATAACATGTGCAGCTTCTATCCTCCTGCCCTGTTGCCCTAGGCCCAGTTCCAGTTGCACTTTTAGAAGCAGCCCTGAAAGATGTCTGGGGAATGACAATGACATTTCAAAGTTTAGATTCTATATGGCGAACTTCTCGTTGGGGGTAGTCAGACTTTAGCTGAATGGACAGGAGGCTAACCATTCAAGTGTGTGGAGATGTAAAATAAAGCGGTGAATCAAGGAGCACACACACCAGTGATGGCAAAGCAGCCAAGTTTTATTCAAATGATCCTGATCTTATTGACTGGGGCTAAGTAATCATGTTTTTGAACAAGCCAGCTAATTTCATATGAAGAAAAAATAGTATTAGATCAATTTATTTGCAAACCTGATTTTTATGGGCTATTTACAATGTATTTCTGCAGATAGGTGCATTTTTTTTTTCATAAAAAGACAACAAGAGAAAGAAAATATGAAACTTTCCTAGGAGAAATGTGGTGCAAAACTACTGTGCAGTGTTTCAAGGATGACCATGAAAATCATCCCCTCTAGTGTGCTTAGAATTGCAAATATTTGGATTTCAAAAATTAGAAGATAATTATATGGAAATAAAAGATGCGTGAAGCTTTGGTATTAAATAATCTCATCTTTAGAAACATGTGGGATAATATGCTGGCCTCCATGGAGAGAGGACTGACTTGGCTGATAATTCCCACTGAGCACTGGGGAAGGAGTGTAGGTAAGCCCTCATGGGTGCAGGGAGACAGTAGTATGAGATGGGTATGGCACGGCAAAGGGACCCAGCGGTTTGCTTTGACTTCTCCCAGCAGGGCAACCTCAGTGCTTTGCATCCTCTTGTGTCAGGGAAGCAAGAAGCTCTCGGCCAACCTGTGCCCGCTTTTCAGCCTCATCTGCAGTGTTCCTCAGCCTCAGCTTGGCTTCCAGCCTCTGCCTCCATTCTTCTCTTAGCCTGCCAACAGACACAAAACATACACAGAGGGAGTGCTCGTCTCCATGGCTGTGGTTCTGGGAAGGCTTCTTTCCTTTTTTCCTCTGAAAAAAGGTGCATGCGTGTGTGTGCATGCACATGCATGTGTGCTTGTGTGTGTGCATCTGTGCGTGCATGTGTGTGCATGCGTGCAAGTGTGTGTGTGTGCGCGCGTGTGTGTGCAGGCTTTGAATGTTAAACAGAGGACTTACAAATGTAAATATATACTATATTAACTCTCACTTCTCTTCAATGTATTCTAATCTTAATCCTCTGAACTTTCTTTTGAAAGCACAAATCTTTAAAGCAGAGGGGGGAAAATCTGCCAATCTAGAATTGTTTACCCAGCAAGGCTATCTTTCAAAAACAGAAGTGCTTTTTTAAAAATAAAGATAAAGATGTTTTTAGGCATGCCAAAACTGAGAGAATTCATCACCAGCAGACTTTCAACACACATGTTCCTTCTAGCAGCAGGAAATGACACCAGATGGAAATCTGGTTCCCAATGGAATAAAATTCTAAACATATCAATTCTAAACATGTCTGTACCTAATAACAGAGCTCCAAAATTTGTGAAACAAAATGTGATAGAATTGTAAGGAGACATAAACAAATCCCCAATTATAGCCGAAGATTTCAAAACCCATTATTTCAACCACCTAGTAAAACAAGTAGACAAGGAGTCAGTAAGGATATAGAACCCTTGAATAGCACTGTCAACTGACTGTTCCCCACTAATAAAGGGCAGTAACTCCCCAACATTGCTCTCATTTCTCTTAGTGCCTGTTTCTCTAGGACTGGTCACTGTCTCCTTGATCGATAGCTTTTCACAGACATACCTGCTGACCTGCTCCTCAAACTTAGTGTAACTCTCCTGCACTACAAGTGGTGACAGAGAGGAGACATGTTTCCGTTTATAGAGATAGGAATTAGAATGTGCACATGTTAGCTTGGACGAATTTTAAAACTTACGGCCCATAACTGTAGATGCGGGCCACAACATATGCGTGGGAAATTGAAATACTCTTGTCCCCCTGAGCTGCCCGTCTGGCATTGTTCTGGGGAAATCAATTTTGCTTTAAAAACACAGACTAGGGGTTTGCTGGTGGTGTTGTGGCTAGGTTTCGGTACTCCCACCGCTGCGGCCCAGGTTCGAGCCCCACTCAGGGAACCAACCACCACCACCACCACCAACAAAAACAGACACACCAGGGCGAAAATGTTGGTGTCCGTGTGTGTTCATGGTGGGGGTGCCGGCAGCGAGGAGGCTGTGAGCGGGGGGTGCAGGGGGTGGGTCCCCTCTACTTTCTGCTCTGTTTTGCGGTGAAGCTGCTCTTAACCATAAAGTCTACTTTTTAAAAACTCAATTAATAAAAGCTAGACAAAGAAGCCACGTACTTTCTCAGCGCACTTCTTCCCAGCCGGTGCTCCTCGGATTCTCGGTAGTGCGTCTGTTTGCCGATTTCCCGCTCCCAGAAGCGTTTCAGCTCGTGACAGGTGTTCCGGCAGAAGACCTCCCGGCGGACGTACTGATTGTTCATCCCCTGAAAGAGAAGGTGTCAGCCGAACCCCCGTAGAACATGCTTCCTCGGGCATCACTTTTGTAGCTCTTACAAAATACTGCCACCAGTGAGTCGTCATAATTACCTCCCCCGATGTTCTTTCTGTTGCCATCAAGTAATTCCACTTGTCTTCTCTCTCCTTCTGGATTGGTGGCTATTGACCTTGGCTGCCCACTGGAATCACCTGGGAGCTTTCCAGAAACCTGACGCTGGGCCTCCACCCCCAGGGAGTCCGATCCCATCAGCCTGATTCTGTTAAAGCTCCCTCCGTGATTTCAGTGGAGCCAAGGTGAGAGCTGCAGTCTTTGAACTGGTTCTCTCTAGACAGAACCGGCCCCAGGGCAGCTGAGGTGAGGCGGGCTGGGCACAGAAACCTCAAGGTCACAGCCATCTTGCAAAGTAGGCATCGCTTTCCCATTTTACCGATAAGAAAACTGAGGTTCAGAGGTAGCAATTTGACTTTATCAAGGTTCGCCCAGCTGGTAAGTGGAACTGTCATACTCAGGGCCCAGGCTCCACCGACTGCGCCCTAACTGTCCCCTATGGAGGAGGAGAGTGACTTCCTCATCCTCACCTCTCAGCAGGACTCAGTGACCTCACGCTTTCCTGGCGAAATAGCCGCGATCTGACTGACTTCGCAGTGAGCCCCCCACTCCAGAGCAAAGTTCTTTGGGGACTACCCTGTGTTTTACTGGAATATCTTACAGTGTGTAGTGGTGACCAATAAATGCCCCCCCCCAACCCCCGAGTTACAGTGTCCCGAGAAGCCGGCCCGAAGTGGCAGTGGTCCCTTTGGCAGTGCTGCAGGCTTCGAGGGAAAGTCTGTGGGGACAAGGTGGGGGCTCCCTCAAGTCACCTTGCCTGCCTAGTGGCCGTTCTGCTCCCTGGGACACGTGTCCCAGGGAGGACAGGAAGGAATTTGCCGGTCCTTTCCTGGGGTGTGTTACTACCCAGCGATCCCAGCCTTTTGAGTTCATGTGAAATTTCTGGCTTTCAGGAGAGAGGATTTGGGGGAGTCATGTGCACCTTAGATTATTTCCCCACAAAATATAGAGGGCTCATTTTTACTCTGGAGCAGCTACCGCCACTCCCCACTTAACGACCTGCCCGTTTAATCACTGCTCGAACTTAACGACCAGTTAGTTCTCCAGCACGGGGAACCCCCTTTCTCCGTCTGTGTGAGTCTCCAGAACCCCCTTTCCCAGTCTTTGTCTTGCTGCCACAGTCGGTTAGTACTCACTACACGAAGTATTTGCAATCGTGCACGTGACTACTTATTTCCTTTATAAGCACGGTGTCACATGATAACTATAAAAAAAATGGTACATACCCCATGGTGCCACCACGTGCCACAAGACATCTGCATTGAAGCTCTAGGTTTCGTGACTAACTCACTTAACGACCTGGTCGTAGACCGGGGACTTGGTCATTAAGCGAGGAGTGCCTGTACTTAAGAAGGAAAGTACAGCGAGAACCCGCACAGGGCCTGTGTGCGCCGCTGAGCCTCACGCCTGCTCACCTGGATGCGCTCCCTGAGTTTGGGCCTGGACTTGGGAGGCGGGTTCAGTGAATTGTTGAAGAAGAGTGTGGCCTCCCCTGGCCGAGCAGAAAATCACACCGTGGTGGCAGCAAGAATGCAGGCAGCAAGCTACGGAAACCACCGGCGCTACGTCTGCTTCAGCCCCCTGTGGGCTGAGTTTCCGGGGCTGTGGGCCAGGGGAGTCGCCGAGAGCAGGGGAGGTTAAGGCAGAACTGTGGGCCCAACCCCTTGGGCCAGGCGAACACCACACTGGAGCGAAGCAGCTGTGTCCGGCCAGGGGCCGAGGGACATGGACACCACAGGGCCACCTATGCTTCCCCTACGGGCATCACAGCACAGTTCCTCCCCGACTGCCTGCTGTTGCCACCACCCAGGTATGCAATCACTGTCCATTCAGCAGTTGTACGCTGGGTGCCCAGTGAAGAGGAGGCAATCCAGGACGTTTACTGAGCATCTACTTGGCTCTAACCTCAATGGACTCCTCTACTCCTGAACCATCTGGAGATGCCCAGCGCTGCTTCCCAGCCCTACTCAGGGTGACCTGAGCTCTCCAGCTCTGTCTGCTTTTGCTCCAGAGTGACTCAGAGCCTCTCTGTGCTTCTCCTGTCCCCAAGCCACACCCTGTGCCAGAGGCTGCAGAAGGCTGCCCGGTCTGCTGCCCTTCTGTCCTCCCCTCCCAGCAGTGCCTAGAATTTTGATATTTATGAAATCTCACCTGGCTCCTAGCAGATGTGCAGCCATGAATGCCCTGCCTCCCTAATGCTGTCTGCTCCCTGCTCCCCACCCCCGGGTCCTAGAGTCATATTTAAATAAGCAGAGGGATTAGAGACAGCTGAGGGTGGGCCCCCCACAGGGGAAGGGGCAACCACCATCACTTCAGAGCTTTGGGACTTTCTTTATGTGTTCTGTCATCTGTGAAATGGAATTATTCTGAAGATTAAATCAAATCATGCTCATGAAAATGCCCAATGCAAATGGGTATTAAGCATCATCTTGTGTGTCCGGCTCTGACCGGCTCAGTCCTGGCCCTCTGTTATCTAGCATAGGGACATCACTGGCCAAAGCTAACAGAGCATCACTGACAACCCTAGAAACAGATGAGGGTGGCCTGGGGGTGGGATGGGAAAGGGGACTGGCTGCAAAGGACCATGGGGGACTTTAGGGTTATGGAAATGTTGCATATCTTGTTGCTAGTGATGGTTACCGAGCTGCATACAATTGCCAAAGCTGAACGAACTGTGCACTGAAAACGGGTGAATTTCATTATACACAAGTTACACCTCAATAAAGGTAGAGAGAAAAAGTCTTCTGTTTGGACTAGAGATTCATCTGAGCTCTCAGGCTCTCACCTACGGGGAGACGTCCGCATCTTATCGTCAGGGGTCGGCCTGTTCCTTCCCGCCACCTGTGTTTCTGGGAGCACCTGTGTTTCTGGGAGCACCTGTGTTTCTGGGAGCATCTGTGTTTCTGGGAGCACCTGTGTTTCTGGGAGCACCTGTGTTTCTGGGAGCACCTGTGTTTCTGGGAGCATCTGTGTTTCGGCTTCCAAAACGGGGACACTACTCTACCTTGCAGAAACGTGAGGAGGAAAATATCAATCGCTGCAGATCCCTTTGGAAACACAGGGGATCGTCCTTCATAAGTAAATGGCTCTCTTCTCTGTCTCTCCTCCACCAAGAATCCGCCACCAGATCACACTTCTCTGGGGAGAGACCTGGTGCTACCACTCCCAGCCCCTCACCACCAACTCGGAAAAGTCACAGGTTCAATGACAATTAGGAACTTCACTTCCCCAAACTGATTTGTGTTTACAGAGAATGGCAGCATGTAACACCTTCATCTCAATTCGGCTGAACGAAATGTGTGACTTTTCATACTGTCCGTGAGGTATCTATGCAGCCCCAGGGGCCAACTAATGCTCAGTGACTCAACGAGAAACAAAGGCACATTTGTCTGTTGTGAGTCCTAACGCGGTGCCAACCATTTAATTTTCCGAGTCTCAGGTTCCTTGGGGCATTAAATGCAAATTGAGGAATGGGAGAGGTGGTTTTTTAAAAAAGCAAAAACAAGAATTTTGGCTTAAACTGCTCATTCTCAGCACTCTTGGCTGGAGTGGCTCATTATATACCAGCTGACCATGCATGCGACCAGGATATTTCTGGGGTATCCAGCGCCTCAGAAGAGCAACTATTTTGTGATTATTTTTTCACAATATTTAAAAAGACTTCGTAGAGATCACAGCTTGAAATAGAAGGGAGGGCTGCCGTTCCTGATACAATGGAGGAAGCACACTTCACCCCGTCTCTCCCAAGACCGCAGCTCCAAAGCCTGGACACACTGCGGCCCGCTGAGGACTCTGAGAAGCAGCCAGAAACAGGCATCTCGGGGAAGGCCAGAACCCCAGTTACCATCGAATGGCGCTCCAATCGGGCGCCCCCAGGTTAGACTCAAGGCAACAGAAAACCCAGAAGTGGGAAGTGGCCAGAGAGCGCCAAGAAGTCCTCTGCTCATAGGGAGAAAGGAGACGCCTATGCTAAGAGAGTGACGGAGTCGCTTGTTTTTCCTTTCTCCAGTCTCTCAGGTCCCCAGGGAACTCCGCGGTCAGGGAGGCTTGGCCGCAGCAGTGGAATCGACCGCAGCATCGGGGCCTGCAGACCCAGAACCCCGACGACGGCAAAACTTGCTCGGAGAGGAGGAGCTGTGGTCCTGCGGCGTGAGCGGACCTTTGCAGCTCGCTCGCTCTCAGTTCGCTGCGCATTTGCCCCCAGACGTGAGTACAGCCCCTGGAAGTCCTCGGCAGAACAGGTGTCTGTAGCCCCCGGTTTCTGGCCAAAGGACTGCAAAAAGGGGAGTCCAGGAAATGGGAAATTACCAGGGGGCCGCAGAAGTGGACTTCTTAACAATTGCTTATGCGCGCGGAAACTGAAAAATCATCACATTCAAGTGCACGTGAAGCAAACCACAAAAATAAAATCAAATCCCGGAATAATTGAGTTTAGCAAGGATGAGATAAAGACATAAAATTAATACATGCCAGCAATGAACAATTGGAAACTGAAATTAAAAACACAATACCATTTATACTAACTCCCCAAAAGTAAATACTTAGGTTTAAATCTAACAAAATGTACAAAATATGTTTGTTAAAAACTGTAAAATGCTGATGAATGAAGTGAAAGAAAACAATAACAAACAGACATATCATGTTAAAGGACTAGAAGACAGCCTAGCAGACAATATCAGTTCTCCCCAAATTAATCTATCGATTTACTGCAGCTCCAATAAAAATCCAAGTTGGATTTTTTAATAGGTGAAGACAAGCTGATTCTAAAATTTGTATGGAGGGGGTTCCTGGTGGTGTAGTGGCTAGGCTTCGGCGCTCTCAATGTCACAGCCTGGGTTCGATTCCCAGCCAGGGAACACCCCGCCTCTACCCCCAAAAATTATATGGAAAGGCAAAAGAGTAACTAAAGATTAAGCTAGAGTAAATAAAGCACTTCTGAAAATTAAGGATAAAGTTGACAGAATTACACTGCCTAATTTTAAGACTTACTATAAAGCTACAATAATGAAGATATGGGTGTTGGCAAAAGGGAAGATGTCACAGACGTGTCTCAACAAATGGTGTTGGAACAACAGGATGCCAATAAGAAAAAAAGAACCTGACTTAAACTCCACATTTTATACAAACAGTAACTCAAAATGGATCACAGAGCTAATACAAAATGTAAAGCTTTTAGGAGAAAACATAAGAGAAGTTTTTTTGTGGCTTGGACACGACACCAAAAACACAACCTATAAAATAAAAATATTAATAAATTGGCCTTCATCAAAATGAATGTTTTGCTCTCGAAAAACGCTGTTAAGGGAATGAAAGACAAGACACAAACTAAGAAAAAATATTTGCCAATTACATATATGGGAAAGGATTGGGAGCCAGAATATATAAAGAACTCTCAAATCTCAACAATATGAAAGCAAACAACTCAGTCAAAAGATGGGCAAAGCATGTTAATAGACACTTGACCAAAGAGGATACACAGATATCAAATAAGCACATTAAAAGATTTGGAGCTTATTAGCCACTAGGGATATACAAATTAAAACCATATATAGATAGCACTACACCTCTGTAAGAAGGGCCAAAGTAAAAAGTATTGGCAGTACCCAGTGCTGGGGAGGACGGGTGTGGGACAATTGGAAGCCTCATCTTTGCCTCTGGGAATGCAGAATGGTACAGGCATTACTGCAGAAAGCAGTTTGGCAGTTTCTTATAAAGTAGCCTGGAGAGATGCAATCTTATGTTCTAGCAAAAGCTGCACACAGTTCTATGTGCAATTGCCAAAAAGTGGAGAAACAACCTAACAGTCCTTCAATAAGTGAATGGATAAAAAGAAAGTCAAACACAGAATGGAACACTGTGCAGCAATAAAACAGAACCAACTACTGATACATTTAATAATGGATGAATCTCAAAGGCATCCTGAGTGCAAGAAGCCAACCTCAGTGGACTATATTGACGTAGGAGGAGAGTATACCTATGGAGGCATAGCATGCAGGAATTTGGGGGACTCGTGGAACGGTCTGCATCCTCACTGTGGTGGTCACATGGAGCTGTCTGGGTGATAAATTCACAGAACTTAGCACACCAAAAGAGAGTCACTCTTTGCCATATGTTAATGTAAAAATAAAAATTTTAAAACAGAAATGTTTTGACTTTTTGCTGATTTGATAAGATTCAGCCATTGCAAAGTCTAAAGATAACGTGACTGTCACTGAGACACCACTGACCTTGCTATTCAATTGTCCCATGAACTGGCGGCACTGGGAGTTGTTACAAATGCAGAATTTATCAGGCCCAAAACCCGAATCAAAATCTCCATTTTTAATTAGATCCCCAGATGACTCATGTGCATATTTAAAGTTAGAAAAGCTCTGCTTGGGGATTACAGAGACCAAAACTTAGAACATTCTCCTGAGCCTCAGCCTTCTGAGGGGCGCACGTTGGGTGAGCCTCTCTCTCTATTTGAACGTTCCCGGTGGGGGTGGAGGCTGCGGGGTGAGGGGTGTAGTATCTTTCCCTCAATCTGCACTGTCTTGCCTCAGAGTTTTGTCACCGATTTCTGGCTTTCTCACAGAGTTTACCTTGTTTTTGAATGCATCATCTAAATGCAGAAATCAGACACGGAAAAGCCCCATGAAGATGGCAAAGCCACTTCTAAGGTGACACAGGTAAGGGCTTCAGAGACCCGGTGAATCCAGGGGCTGAAAATGACAGCAGTCTGTCTACTTCACTTCCTGAGAAGGGGAAGGTGACCTTCATCCCAGGCACGCTCAAGTTCAACACCCTTTACCTTTGAGATGACTCTGCTGCTGTCTTGATGATGTAAAGGAGGGTGAGCACCCCGGCTCTGGGGCTCCTGAAGGCCACGGCCTGGTCCTGGGACCTCGGCGTCTCAGCCCTTTATATGCCCTGTGGAGGAGTCGCAGAAATGCCCCAGGCTTTCAAGGTTACGTGCACCAAATTAGTATCGGAATCGCAGAGGTCTCGTTCCAGGGACACGGTGGCCTCCTTCCTGGTGAAAAATAGCCCCCAGGCCCGGCTCCCCCTGCCTACCCAGGGCAGGAGAGCTCTGCTCTGGCAGAAGCTGCAGGGACCATGAGTTGGCTGGATCCGGTTATTGTTTAGAACATTCTCTGGATTATCCGTGAGCACGAACCTGCTGTGCCTCAGGCTAAGCCGCCCTCCTGGGATGGTGTGACAAGTCACACTTTGGGGTCACTTTACAGGATGACTTAGGGAGGTTTGTTGTCCCTTAGAGCTGCTAATCTGAGCGCGTGGAGCTTAGTGAGGGCATCTCACAGTCTGCCCAGTTCTCCCCCGGCGGGAGTAGGAACGGGCCAGGTGACACTATCTTCCAGCGAAGACACCAAACCGAGCAGGGCTTCTCAGTGACAAGTGGCCTCCAAGCCATTTCAAGGAGCACATGTGTTCTTGGGTCAAACATCTGGACGGGTCCCTTGTCCAAAAACAGTCAGGTTGTCATCCAACCCTGCTAGGCCATGGGTTACAACCAAGTGTCCATGCTTGAACCTCCACTGTGGGGGCCTAGGGCCGTGAGACAGGTGGAGTAGGCTTTTCCCTCCTCACGTGAATGTCAGATGGAGTGGCAGAATCGGATCATGCAGGTGAGGGTTTTAGCATAGACAGGAGGGGAGGGTGATCTGGGAGCCAGTCCTTGAAGCACCACCTGGGCACAGTGACACCGAGAGCAGCACTGGTATCACAGAAGTACTTTGAAAGGTAAAAATGCCTGTTTTGCTTTTAGTTTCTTTCTACTGATAAATGTTATAGACAAGCATAGAGGATAGGATAAAAATATGCCCTTTTCTTCTTTAAAAGGGATCCTTAGTGGAACTGAAAACCTCTTTGGTTACATGAGATTCCTCGAACATTATTGAAGCCATTAGCAAGTCCTTTAAGAAAAATCTAACCAAATTAAGCTTAAATATTGCTCCCCCTGCCCGCCCCGCCCCTGCCTGAAAAACCTACTTAACCCCCTGGCATGGAATTTCAGAGAACAAATATGTACAATTTTTCCCACTTCAACTGAATTTTGAATTGACAACCTTCTGAATTTCCAAATTTTTATTCCGTGTTCCTAATGTATTTAATGGGCAAAGACTCCTCCAGGGGTCTTCTCAATCAGATTCTCCCCCTTTGAGAAGGCGAGTATTGGCCCACGACAAGGTTAGACCTTTTATAAGCATGTTCAAGGCCAATAGGCTGAAAGAAACTGGGGAGCCAATGGCATTTCTTTAACTGATTCCAACCTCTCACCGATGTCGGTTTTGTGACACGAAGTATTTGTGTGGGTGGCATGGCAATCCTCACCTTTATTTGGCTGCTTTTCTGCAATAAGCTAGCTGGACCAGGAAAGGCCTTCCCAGGGTTGGTAGCGGCGAACCATCCTATTAACGTAACGATGGGCTTTCTTCGTAAGAGGGAGCTCCATGCTGGAGTTCCCAGTGCTCCACACGTGATGTAGTAGTTACCCTCGGCTCCACCGTCAGGAGCGTAAGGCTAGTAAAAAGGCAGACTGTCTAAACGTAAGCCTAGGAGACTTACTTTCTACCAGGAGGGGGAAGGGGAAATGAGATGAATAATGATGTGTGGTATTCTGTGAAGCATTTTATGGTACATTGTGGTTCTTCAGGGACAGTTCTCACAAGAGTTCATCGTCCCTGCTTTGAAGGCCTGAAAACGGAGGCTGAGAAAGACTGAGTTAACGGTAAACGGCGGAGACTCAGACCTACGCCCGCCTGACGCAAAGTGCCCTGGAAGCTGTTTGTCGAGGTCGATCCATACACTAGGCACATAAACTACAGTGTAAACGTGCACATAGCACGCGGCTTCCATTGTGTAATGTGAGCCCACTCCTTTTTTTTCACTTTTATGCATAAACTTTATTTTTTAACTGCCAAGTGTGGTAGGAAGAAGAAAACAGTAATTTTTAACAATTGGCCCACATTCTTCCTTTTTTCTCTCCCTTTTTTTTCCTGGAAATTTAATGTTTTTCCTTTTTCAGATCTTAAACGTATTGGGGTGACATCGATCAGCAAAACATTACACAGGTTCCAGGTGTACAATCCCACAAGACATCGTCCATGTGTTGTGTTATGTGTTCACCACCCAGAGCCAGTCTCTTTCCATGAGCCCACTCTGGACAAAGGCATGTCAACATCTCTGCTCATCATTTTGATAAAGAGAAGCAGGGGATTCAAAGTTAAATCGTTGATACTTAAATAGACAATAACCCATGCAGTCAGAGAAAAAAGCAGATGACCGAATAAATGACCAAGTAGAATGGAATTGTTGGGGTTTGGTCAACAGAGCGTGAGGGCTTGGCGTCTAGGACTGCAGGTTCTGGAATCATGTGACCCTGACGGCTCAGCAGCGTTAGCTGTTCAGGCGGTTCTGTAGGAAACAGCTGAGCCTCCTGCTTCTCCCCGTCTTCTCTCAGCCGTTCCTTTTCCACCTGACTCCTCACTGCCAGGGTCCTCTTGTCCTGATGGAGAGGTCATGGAGAGGTCAAGTCCTGAGTCACGATGGAGCCCTGCGAGGTCAAACATTTAATACTGACTCTGTAGGACACTTACTTATTTACAAAGTGCTTTCAATCACAGCCCCTCCTCACTTAATGACCTACCTGTATAACGATCACTGGGACTTGTGACCAGTTCTCCAGCATGGGGAACCCCCTTCCTCAGTCTTTGTCTCATTCCCGCAGTCGTTGGTATTCACTACATGAAGCGTTCACGATCACGCAGGACTACGTATTTCCTTTGTAAGTGTGGTGTTGTGTGACAGCTATTGAAAAATACACACCCTACGGCGCCACGACACCCCGCAGGACCTCTGCCTCTGAGCTCCTCGCTTCTAGACCAATTCGCCTAACGACCTAGTCGTAGGGACGGAGCTCAGTGGTTAAGTGAAGAGTGCCTGCACATTGTCTAATTTATTGAGTTATCAACGAGAATAAGGAAAAGGAGTAAGTAGTGTGACAGATACTACAAAAGACATAAGATAAGGGTGGGGAGTCCCCCAGACTCTACACTGCTGCTGTAAAGGGTGACTCGTGAAGTGAAGGAGGAAGTCTGCAGATGGCAGGCCCCACGCAGAGTCGGGACAGGACTTGACAGAAACACTGACTCTTTCCCAAGCAGCCCAGGCCTCTGTGCATTGCAGACCCTAACTCGTGCAGAGCTGGGGCCTGGGGCTTTCCTAAGAGACATCCTCTGCAAACTCTGCCAGCAGTGTCTCTCCGAAGCTTCTAGTGCCTTCGTGGGGCCAGGAACATCGGACCACTTTGGGATGCACTAATCTGTAGGGAATGAGAAGTTGGTTGCCCTGGCGATCTGTGTTCAAGGTCCTCACTTAAAATCGTGCCTTGTAAAAGGTAAGAGTTGCGAAATCAACAGGGCCGGGCCTGCACCTTACTTCTGACCTTTCCCGCTCGTTTATGAGTCTGAGCCTTCGGATAAGCCGGGCCTGCTTGGCCCGGAGTGGGAGGCAGTTCGTGAGCTGCCCTGGATTACACGAGCATTTTCACCGGAGTCTTCCCTGTCATTCTCTGAAGAAAAATGAGAGCGGGGGAGGACTCTCCCACAGAGCCCCGGGGACAATTATTTTGGGCAAGGACTTTTTGAGCTCTTTCCAGACGCTAAGAATGAGGCTGCTGAGTCCAGTCACGTCCAGCCAAGCCCGTCCTTATGTTCAAGGGTACAGCTCGGGGAGGGTGGAGGCAACCCACAGAGCAGCTCTCCGGCCCACCCTGCGGCTGGGTTCGTGGAGAAGGGGTCAGTCCGAAGTGACAGTGTGATGGTGCGCCTCCTCCACTAGGCCCTGGGGGAGTGAGGACGTGCGTGAGCGAGGACAGGACAGGTGTGAGCGAGGACCGCGTGAGCGAGGACAGGACGGATGTGAGCGAGGACAGGACAGGTGTGAGCGAGGACAGGACAGGTGTGAGTGAGGACAGGACGGGTGTGAGTGAGGACAGGATGGGTGTGAGGACAGGACGGGTGTGAGTGAGGACCATGTGAGCGAGGACAGGACAGGTGTGAGCGAGGACAGGACAGGTGTGAGTGAGGACAAGACGGGTGTGAGTGAGGACAGGACAGGTATGAGTGAGGACAGGATGGGTGTGAGTGAGGACCGCGTGAGCGAGGACAGGACAGGTGTGAGGACAGGATGGGTGTGAGCGAGGACAGGACGGATGTGAGCGAGGACAGGACAGGTGTGAGTGAGGACCGTGTGAACGAGGACAGGATGGGTGTGAGTGAGGACCGCGTGAGCAAGGACAGGACGGGTGTGAGGACAGGACGGGTGTGAGCGAGGACAGGACAGGTGTGAGCGAGGACGCACGTGAGGACATGCATGCAGGTCTTGGCAGGCTGACACCCTGTGTCCAGACTATGGCTAGTGACCTGTGACACAGCACCCAGCCAGGGCTGCTGGGGACAGTGTGGGGTGCCAGCAGTTGGACTTGAGGGCCTTCACCTTGAGTCCTTCAGATGATCAGGGTGTCATCGTGGGGGCAGCCTGGGTGGTAGCGGGGGTTGGGCAGACTGGGAGAGTCCAGAGGCTGAGTTGAGACTCAGCGCTGCTTCTGTCTGTCAGGCCTTGGAAACATCATTCTGGGTCCTCCTTTTATTTATCTGTGAAATGAGGGGTTTTAAGGTCATCTTCAGCTTGAATACAGGTACTCCTCACTTAATGACTGAGTTCCAATTCTACGACTAGGTCGTTAAGCAAATTGGTCAATAAGCGAGGAGCTTAAAGTTGGATGTCTTGTGGTGTGCCATGTCACCATAGGGTTATGTATTTCTCAGTAGATATCACATGACACCATACTTGTAAGCGAAGTATGGACTCTTGCGTGATTGTGAATGCTTCATGTAGTGATTACTGACTGACTGCTAG
Source organism: Lyroderma lyra (assembly GCA_004026885.1). Classification (NCBI taxonomy): domain Eukaryota; kingdom Metazoa; phylum Chordata; class Mammalia; order Chiroptera; family Megadermatidae; genus Lyroderma; species Lyroderma lyra. Next base: position 14,112 of record PVJL010013903.1, on the reverse strand, counting down.
GAGACAAAGACTGAGAAAGGGGGTTCCCAAGACTCACACAGACAGAGAAAGGGGATTCTCTGCACTGGAGACCCGGTTGTAAGTCTGAGTGGTCGTTAATCAGGTATATCCTTAACTGAGGAATGACTGTGCGCAAGGGTTTCTGGGAGGGTTCTTAATCCGAGGTCCATGGATCATGAAAAGGCTTCAAGGAGCCCATGGAGCCCTCCTATGTACCTTTATATGTGCATTTCTTTCTGAATAGAGTCCATAACTTCCTTAAATCCTGAAAGGGCTCAGTGACTGACATTTAGAGCATGCATTATAGGCCTGAGTACTTCACATCTAGGCCTCACATTAGCCCTCAGGGGCACCGAGAGCTTAAGTAATTTGCCCAAGGTCACACAGTAGGCATTTGAGCACTAGGCCTAGGCACCTGACCACTATCCTATATGTGGGTAAGAAATGACCCTCCCAATAATATCTGAAAAAAAAAAACAAAAAAGGAAAAATTCTGTCTTCAGCTGTGGCAATGCTATAAGGGCTAATAAGGCATTTTAAGCCTGAATTTCTTTATTGATTTCAATCATCAGTATTGATTTCAATCATCAATGATGAAATCATCAGTGCCAAATTAAGTCAATAATAAATTATGAATAAATTGCACTAAGTTGATAATAGTGACTTAAATCATTAATAGTGAAACTTTATTAGTAGCTATGGGAAAATTAGTACATGAATAACAGGACGGATGCATGAACTTCACACAATTTGCATTTCATCGTAGGTGACCTCAGCTAATCACTACTTGAGGGGATCCCTGTGATTGTCTTACAATGTCCTGTGTATACCAATCTGTTATTCCACCCAAAGATGGTTAAAGGTATTCCCAAGCCTTGCACTTGGTGAATTAGTTTTTCTGTGGTAACAGTACATTAGCCCATGGACTGTTGTTACCCAAACGTGTACTTATAACAAGAAATAAAAAGGGAGACTTAAAAGATGACTCATTTCTTGCAAAGTGTTTTTCTATAGTTATTTCATTATAGTCCAGCTTGACAGCCTTGCATGCTTTCACGTTTTTTGTGAGGGCAGGCTGATAAATGTTGCCTCCACTTAAATAGAAAATGAACAGAAAAAGGTATTTTAATGAAATACAAAGAAATAAAAAAATATATACCTACATAATTTATTTTCAAAACTGCCTAATTGTTTTTCTACAAAATCACTACACCCTTCAATACACTTCTGCCAATACTGCACTAGTTTTTGAAATCCGTCCTTAAAAATATTGGTGTTTTGGTTTTGAAACCATTTCCTCACTGCAGACTTTACCTCTTTATCACAGATGAAGTGCTGGCCCTTCAAGTGTTCCTTGTTTGGGAACAGGTAGAAATCACTAGGAGCCAGGTCTGGGCTATACAGTAGATACAACAGCACAGAAAAATCCAGGTGTTGAACTGCATCTCGTGTTTCTGCACCTGTGTGAGACCTGGCATTGTTGCACTGAAGAAGTGTTTCAATTCTTATTCCAATCCATTTGATTCTTCTTTTTAATGCAGTAAGAGTTCCAATATAATGTTCAGAATTTATTGGTTTCTTTTTCAAGGAAGTCTGCAAGAACAACACGGTTAGAATTCCAATGTAACCATCCTTGCCGAGGCCTGAGTTTTTCCGCGCTGTTTGAGCTGAACGTGAATGCGCTTCCATTTTGATGTGCACTGGGTGAGAAATGTCAGCCTCTGTGTGTGCAACATCGAGAATGGTGGAGGGGAGACACCACGTGACTACACAGAACCGGCTATATCCAAGTACGTCTAATGTAACAAAAAATACTACAGTGGAGGCAAAATTTATCAGCCTGCCCTTGTATATTTACCCTAGAGACCAAGGTCAGAGCTTTGACCAGATGACTGCTTAATTTCTTGGATTTGGGCAACAAGTATGACTGAGACAGTCATGGAATCATGGATTGCCAGGGGTTGGGGCTGGGGGGGATGGGAATTAGTGTTTAATGGTAGAATTTCAGTTTGGGAAGATGAAAAAGTTCTGGAGATGGAGAGTGGTGATGGTTACCCAATAATGAGTGTTCTTAATGAACTTTGTACTTAAAAATGGTTAAAGTGGTAAATTTTATAATAAAAAACGAGTTGATCTGCAGAAAAACATAAAGTGCAGACAGATGATGTGGCCCAAAGCAAGGTGGCATGTGAATGCCAAGTCACCCAGTGTGGTTACAGATTTGCATGCAAACAAGAAGCCTTCTTTCAATAATCTGAAGTTGTTAATTTTTCTATTTCTGGGCAAAAAAGATGTTTTAAAACACTGTGTTAAATAGGCAGATAGAGAAGAAATGTGACTTCTGTTGAAAACTTCTTTTGCACTAATGTTCTATTTTATTTCACTTAATTCTTAACACTGTGATACAGGGATTAACCCAGGTTCTCAGACTGGGAAACTGGCCCCACTGCACTAAGTGACCAGCCCAGCCCTCCACGCTGGACCACTCAGCAGCTCCCCCACTCTGAGCTCTTGAGGGTGTGCCACCCTGTTCCCACTTATCCCATTTCACCTTCAGTCCACTGGACACTGCAAAAAATCCCAATCATTTAGCACCTGCAGGGCATTAGTTTGGAAAAACACAAACTGAATCAAGCAGTGCCTCAGTGACAGGAGCAAACCTTGTCCCTCGCAGCGGAGCACACACACCAAAGGCAGAGCTGACTCTGGGCACCGCCTTAACTCCCGGCTCTTCCGGTTTCCTGTATCACATGTGAAAACAGGTGTGATGCCCCCTCGCCATGGAAAACACAGCAGTGCAGAGGGAAAATCACCCACCACCAGCACGCACCGCCCAGGTACAACCACCGTTCACATTTGGGTCAATGTGTTCCCCATTTTTCCAGGGCATACACGTCTACCCAAAATATTTTAAAAATGAGCTTTACAATACTTTTATCACCTGGCTTACAACTAACTATACTGGGAACATTTTCCTCTTTTGCAAGTTAAAATGATTGCATAGTATGGGAAAACAATTGATCAAGCACTTCCGTTGGGGAAATTCAGGTGTATTTCCCAAGACTTGATTCTCTTCACAATGACTTGAGAAAAAAGGAGTGTGCTGTGTCTATGACAGCTTTCTACAGATCGAAACTTGCCCTTCAACTTAGCTTAACTTGCTTCTGTGCCCATTAAGTAATCCGTTTTCTGGTCGTCTCTCCCATTCACTCCCTTTCCTCATCTCCCTGGTGCGCGCACACGGTCCGTACCTCCAGCAGCCCGCCCCTCAGCCCTAGTATCTGCCCCGTCCCGTCTCGTTGGCTCCCCTCACAGGTGTTTCCTTTATTTTCCAAGATACTGTCTTAATTGACTTTGACCCACTCAAAGCTTTATCCTCATTTCCACATTAAGATCAGCTCTTCATAATCTCAAGTTAGAATTCAATGATTTAAGAAACATTAATAAGCCCTAGGGTTACATGTATCAAGTAACAGGACTTGGGCACCATGTAGGCATGGCCGAGTATTTTTCTATTTCAAGTAGTTTTTTGGAAAGGGCAGGGCATAGGAAAGTAGCTGGTACAGGCACAACTCATTTTTTTGTGCTTTGCTTTATTTGGCTTTAGATATAGTGTTTTTTTACAAATTGTAAGCAAGACCACCCATCACAAAAAGATTCTGACTTGCTGAAGCCTCAGATAATGGTTTGCATGTTTTAGCAATAAAGTATTTTTAAACTAGGTTGGTACGTTTTTAAAAGATGCAACACAATTGTATACTTAATAGACTATAGTAAAATGTAAACCTAATTTAGATGTGCATCGGGAAACCAAACAATTGGGGCCTCAGTTTATTGCGTTCGTTGCGGTGATCTGGAACCAAACCTGAAGTATCTCTGAGGTCTGTCTGTAATTTAAAGAAATGTTAGGGACCATTATGGAAACCTATTCACTATTTCAAGGCAACTAACACACATCATCTGTTAAGGTATCAGATGGACAGCCTTTACATGGCCTGAAATTTGCATGACAAATGTTGCATGCAAATGTTGATTAATATTAACTCTGTATGGCGAGGCAGACGCCAGCCAGCATCAGAGAGGTGCATGCAGACCGTGTTATTTCTGGACTCCTGGAAGCCGGAGGATGCTCATCCATCACATGGCCATCTGGAAGGTAGGGACACATGGTCATGAAAGGAAATCCCTCCACGGCAGTTAAACCTACTGCCCACGCAGGAGGCACATCTACATGAGCCAAAAATCAGTTGGGGCCCAGCATTTGACGAGCACTGCATGCTTTCAGGATCAGCAGTACTGACTACATGGAATTCAGATACTCCTGAAAAATATCATTCAACAGGAGTTGCCACAGGTCTACTGTGAACTTGTTCTTCCCTGGACATGCGCTGCCACACCTGGTATCCTACCCCAGTGACACTTTCAGTCAGTTGCAGGGGTGCAGCAGAACTAGGCTCTGATAAGGAGACGGCATGTTTAGTTGCATGAAGAAAATATGGCCGCCACCCATCCAATCATTCTTTCAACCTGCACTTACAATTGCTGTCCTTGGCCCAACACTGAGGATGCAAATGAAAAACCGCCCTCTGGGTCGGGGGTCCCATCTTGTACTTAAGTGAAGCATTTGCTGTCATTTACTTGAACATTCTAACCTCTACAGAGTGAGAACTATGAGGGGCCTCTGAACTTGGGTGGACCTAGAAATCTGGCTCAGGGTGGGGTAGGGAGAGAAACCTTTTGTCTTATTTTCATCTAGGTCCCTGCCCTTCATGTCACTGTTTGCCCTCCAATCAGTCAAAATCAACAAGGTAAAAGGGTTCTGAGACCAAATCACTGAGAGTTCCGTACAGGGACGTTTGTTTTAGAACCCATGAAGTTCCTAAGGTATGAGTGTGGTGTCGAGTCTCTGGTGGAATTTGGGGGGGTTCATTGGAGTTGGGTGTCCCCCACCCTGCTGTTGGGGTTGGCAATTGTGTAGACTGAGCTGTCTGCTCCCTTGGAGATTGCCTGGGTCTCTCTGCCCAAAGGAAAGGAACACAGGAATGCATCTCTTGGTGTTTAAGAAGCTAAGCCTTTTTCTTGTTTATTTCCCTATATAAGTCCACATACTATAGCGTTAAACAGACTTGCAGTAACTCTCCACCTGTGACACTTTGAGGACGTATAAGTATCTAGGGCGCCATGGCGACTACCCCACCTGTAGTCTTTGAGGACTTCACAAGCAGAACTTTGCAAGCTCGGAGGGAAGCAAAGGGATCCCATGAACTAAGCACCCACAGGCAACTAACTAACCTGAAAGGTCAAGAGGGAACCCCCACTTACCACAACCGGGCAGAAATGCCTGAGGGAAGCAGTGGAGCCTGCCGTGCCAGCATTTACACATGGAGCACTTCTTGGGCAGCCAGGTGCTATGGGGCACCGAACCACAGTTCCTGAGAACGCACGGACAAGGTGACACGAATGTGTTATAAACCTCCACTTCTTTTGTCCGTCTCCTCTCCACCCACCCGTGTTAACGGCTTACTCTTTGCGTCTGTCGTGCTCACAGTTCCGTCCGTAGAAGGAGGGCGGACAGGCACAGAAGGACCCCAGCATGCAGGTTCCCCCATTCAGACAGCAGGTTCTATTGAGCTCCTTACCTGAAAAGTAAGAAGCGGTGGCTCAGAGGGTGAGGGGTTGAAAAATTTAATTCCCGTCAGCAAAGGTTCCCACGGCGCCCAAGACCGACTCTCCCAGACGCCTAAACGTTGTCAGCCTCCCAGAATAGTAGGACTCTGGTTTTTAGCGTTCCTCTCGCTACCTGTGCCTTTGGGCAGAGAAGTCCCCTAGGTGCAAAGGCCAGGCACCCCTGGGGTCCCAGAGTGAAGGGGAAGCAGGGGAGGGGGACTGTATCCCCAGGGAGGTGAAATACACAATGCCGCCTCGCCTCCATCACGGAAACCATCTACATAAGGGCAACAGTGGTGATACCACCCACGCTGTAGGTCTAAGGCAGGTAGGTCTTACTGTCCTGGATTCTCATGGGTGGCACGAACTGGAAAGACCGATGACGAATTGCAGGCTCCTCCCGGGACCGAAGGCTGTCATCTCTGAAGGCCAGGTCTCCCTGTGACAGCCGGGCAAGTTCTTGGAGGCCCAACCCTTAATGACAAAAATCAGCTCAGGGAGTCTGTATTTCAGGCCACATGAAAATTGCTAGTGATCAAAAAAGAACCAAAACCGTCTCACCAGCAACGATTCCCAGTTCAAAAGCTTTGGAAACAGCCAGGATCAAAATCACCCTAGGAGGGGGAAGCTAGGCTCGTTAGCAAAACAAAGCAAACAAAACCTGAGTTAACACCTGGGTCTTCCCATCACAAGGTCAAGTTCTCCAGGATCGCCTCTTTTTCCTGTCCCCTTTCTTTTGAAATGGCTGACAAATTCATGTAACAACGTAAAGACAAATGAGAATAAAAGCCACCTAATAGCCAACTTTTCAACGAGTGTTATTACTTCTTAGGCTCTGCCTCGTATGCACATAATTTTAACTAAGTATAAACCTTTTATCTTCTATTTCACATGGTTTTTCCTCTTTTACATAGTTTTCATAGATGAACTTTAAAATGGCTGCGTAGCATCGTGTAACTGAGAAATCAATTTTACCACTGTTTTATTTAAACCAGTCATTTGAGAGATTTTCAAGTTAAAAAAGAATCCCAATCATTCTTAACGGTTTTGCAAATATTGTGTCAGTCTACACCTTTAATCGTCCCAGAAACAGACTTTTAATTTGGTTGTAATGTTGACCTGTTCTTACACCAGAGTAGAAAAACACTGGTCATGGGCAGAGCCATTAACCTGGTTGAAAAATCTTGAAAAGCAATGGCTAAATTGGGTGTTTAACTACAAGTGTGAGGTTCCAGGTCTTTCAGGGAAAACAGCAGCACTATCAGCGGCTCTTTCAAGGTTTGAGCAAGGTGAAATCACACAGAGAAGGGTAGAACCTTCCTCCCTAAATTGACAAGCTCTACTAATCAAAAGTTCAAGATTGGCTCATACCTGGAAGAGAAGCACTCCATCCTCCCGCCGTCCACGGCTGGCTCGCGGCAATTTGGAGGGGAAAATGTTGGCGTGCCTTTTAATTCACAGTCATTGCCAAAACACCCAAAGGAAAACGTGAATTTCCTGAAACGGAAATAAGAATTGAAAAAGAAAACTTCCCCAGATGAAATATGTACTTTCCCCGGTCTTAGGAGAAGCAGGAGACAGGACCTGCAGAGCAACCGAGGGGCGAGGGTGTCAACACGGAGTCCCAACCGTCCCTCGGATCTAGGACGAACCCGAGGTGGCGGGGGGACACCCCCACAGGTGGGCGGGGTGGCGGGAGGCCTCAGCCCATTAAAATGCTCCAACTCTCTCAGGGCGGAGGTGAGAGGCGGTCGAGCCGCGGATGCAAAGACAGAATGGGGAAGGCGGGGTCGAAAGACGGGGTCAACCAGGCCTCACGTCTCCCTCGTTAGTAGCGGGTTAAAAATACCAGATTCACTTTTTTTTTTAAAAGAAGACCAGAAAGCAAAACACCAATCAATCTCACTACCCAGCCGGTGATTCCAGGTTGGAGGAGGAGTGGGGAGCAATTGCTTTAATCAGGAAACCCTAAGCACCACGCAGTCTCTCAAAGCGTTTGCTGTTTTATTGCCACGTTTTATTTCTTGAGATTTGGTTTCATCTCTGTCTTTCCAAGAAAGGTGTGTAGAGCTCCGTGCTCTGCCCTGGGCATAGTCCCGAGGCCGACAAGGGTGTGCTCCCCGCCGGCGGGGAGTTGGGTGTGGGGGCGGGGAGGCTGGGAAGCTGCCGTCAAGCTAAAGTTCAGGGTCGGGAAGGGTCCCCTAAGGGTTCCTGACCTCACGTGACTGCACGCCAGTCCCCGGCGGCCCTGAATTCCCAGTGGAGGCTGGAAGGCCGCGAGCGGAGGGCCGGCTGTGAGGTGTGTGTGCGGCTCCTCCCCGGCAGACCCCTGGCTGGGGCGCAGCGACTGGGGGTCTGCAGTCCGGGTGCCAGGCCTGCTCCAGGACAAAGCTCTAGGCACACGGTAGTCGGCATGGGAGGCCATTTCAGCTCGGCCACTGGGTTTTACTGGTTTTTTTTTTCAGTCTCGCAGCGCCCGCAGGGCGGCCATTTTGTCCCCCGGGCGTCCCGCCCGCACGACGCCGGAATTAACCTCGGACTGAGAGGTGTCCAGTGTCCCTCCACGTGCTGACCTGGTGGTCACCCGCCCGTGCAGAGGCGCGCCGGCTCACCTGGCCTCTCAGTGCCCCAGATGATTTAATTCGTTACAAACACGTCCAAAGTCACGAGTAGTTCCTAAACATAATTTAATTCTGATTTCTAAATGAAAAGCCTGGCGTTTACCTCATTGCCAGACACACACGTGTGAAGCTTGTAGGCACTTCTGTTCCCACTCATCTTCGTCCGCTAGTGACACCGTGGCACCAGGGGCCGGGGCCTAGCTGCGTGCCTGCGCGGGGTCCGCCGGTGCTGAGAAGGCCGGGGTTTGCCTCCACGCCTGCCCCGTGGCAGAGTGCAACGTCAAGTTACGTTTACTGGGGCGCAGGGTCCCATCAGCGCAAGGGTGGGAGGCAGCCCATTCATTTACGTAGAGCTGGCCGCAGCCGGCCACTGGACTCCCGCTGCGCACCTCCCGGGGTGGCCTCGCAGCCAGCAAACGCGCCCCGGGCCCTGCCGGCATCCGCAGGCGCCCGGGGCTCCTGGCCTGGAGCTGTGGAAGCCGGAGCGGGAGGGGGGCGGCGCGGAGAAGGCTGCCCTCCCAACCCCACCCAGGAGGGGCGAGGAGGCTTAGAGAAAACACCAAGCAGCGCTTGGGGGACGACGCTGGGCCTCCGTCCTCACGGAGAGGAGAGAAGCGACGTGGGCTTTATTCCTCTCACTTCACGGATGAGACAGCCCATTCCCAGTTGTGGGTTTAAATGGCTTCTCTGCGGAGACTGGGCAGGTCTGGCCCAGCTGGCAGCAGAACGCCATCCCTGCACTGGCACTGCCTTATCTAAAGGGGTTGCTGTGGAACTTTTAGAACTTGAACTACCCCTGGCAATCACCTCCACTATTTCTGGGGAAGGAACTGAGCCCCCACCTCCACCCCACCCGACCCCCAGTCTGGCCATGAGTTCTTGCTGCACCAAATCCCTTCTTCTCCAAGCACGGGGACTTACTGAAAAGACCTACATTTGCCACAGGTGCAGAGGGTGGAGAAAGTCAAGTGCATGCAGGGTAGACAGAACCTGAGTCAAGGTTTGGGAGGCACGATTAGGGAAAGGGAGGTAGGTGTTGGGAGTGTTTGAGTGGCTCGATATTTGCCACTGGGCTGGGCACCCACAGGCTGTTTGTTCAACAGGTGTTTAATGAGTCCACTGTGTTGCCTGTCAAGCACTGGGCTCTGGGGACACAGTGGTGACAAGTGACCCCACCCTGTAGCGGGGGAGAAAGGACAGTCATCAGTGATTGTCACTGTGGTAACTGCAAAAATTTGCTTCTGCCTCTGGGTAGGGGAATTGACCAGCCACTGCAGGGCGGCCACTAGGCCACCTCTGCTCCATCACTGCTGAGACTGACAGAGGCCACCCAGCCTCCAGCCAGTGAGTGCTGTAGGTCAGAGATTCCTGGAGCGCCAGGCCTGGGCAGGAGGTGCTGTGGAATGGGGGTCCCCCAGTCCCAGGCAGCCCACCTCTTCTTCCCTTATTGAGGGCTGAAAGTGAAAAACAGATGTTCTTGGTCTGGGACGGTTCCATATTGCCCTTCGAGCTGTTGTGTATTAAAAGCTAGGGCAAGAGAGACAGAATTGTATGTTTAAAATCACACAGGTAGGCATTGGACTGAAAGCCATGCAGCCAATCAAGAGTAGTCAAACCATAAAGACATCAAAATCCAAAGCTAGATTTCCAGTGTGTGTCTGAAATTCATGGAAGAAAACACGTTTGGAGATGGGACAGACGTTAGCTTCGAAAAGCCAATCCAGACTTAGGTCAGCGGCCGAGAACAGACGGAATTAAACCCCAGCGAAGGAGCCAGTCACAAGGGCAGACATTTCTGCAGCACAATGAGGTTTGAAGGTAAAAGCCTTCTTTTATCGTGGAACTCCTAGGGACCGGTTGTATCTTGCCTCTATCATTGTCCGCCGAACCTTCAGGCAGGCCAGGCTGGGGGATTCCTGCAGCTGAGGAATGGGGGGAGGGGCTCTAATCCCACCTGGCTCAACACCCAACAGCTTCTGATAAACCTCGCTGGTTCATTAACACGTTAATGGTTCTCTGTTCTCACCGGTGAACCTAAACCTCGTCTGTATTTGCCACAATGTCTGGGTGGGGGTTAGGAGAATAGGTTGTTGCTCCCCAAAATATGTTGTCTCAGTGGGGAGCACAAGCTTAATGGAATCACTTGAGACCATGGGTGTCCAACCTTTTGGCCTCCCTGGGCCACATTGGAAGAACTGCCTTGGGCCGCACATACAATACACTCACACTAACGATAGCCAGTGAGCTTTTTAAAAAAAGGTCGCAAAAAAAAAAATCTCATAATGTTTTAAGAAAGTTTATGAATTTGTGTTGGGTCACATTCAAAGCTGTCCTGGGCCATGGGTTGATCAAGCTTGACTTAGAGCTGTACCATTAATAGAAGTACTTGAGAGAGGACTCCACTTTTGCGCGTGTGTGGGGGGAGGAGATTATATCACATGAATTCCTCTATACACACATCATAAATTATTTTATCCGCGAATGGACACTTGGCGTGAGTCTGCGTTTTGCAGTGAACTCCCTTGGGCATCTGTCCAAGTGGATGCTTGAGAGTAACCCAGCCAGTAAATTTCTAGCACTGGGATTGCTTGGTTAAAGGGTCAACGTTTCCAAATTAATTTCCCCAGAAGGCTGCAGGGGCTCCTCTCCTCCCCTCCCTTCATTCCAGCGCCCCCCGTTATGTCTTTATCAGTTGGCTGCACCAAGTATCTTAAGTTTTGCTAATTTTGTTTGTGAAAAACAGTGTCTCATTGCTACTTGGATATGCATTGTTTCCTGTATTTGGGGGGTGCTTGCACAGTTGACCCTGGGCTGGAATTGCACAGGTCCACGAATATGCAGAATTTTTCTCTATAAATGCTGAAAATCAGTTTTCTCTTCCTTACCATTTTCTTTCTTTCTTTTTTTTTTTTTTTTTTTTTTTTTTTTTTTTTTTTTTTTTTTTTTTTTTTTTTTTTTTTTTTTTTTTTTTTTTTTTTTTTTTTTTTTTTTTTTAGGGGAGAGCGCGAACGCAGTCCCCCACTACCACAAATGAGGCAGTCGAGGTTCCACATTTGGGGAAATGGCAGGGATCAGCACATCCGGACTGCAATGGAGAACACTTGTCTTGGGAAAGCCACCTTCGTGACCATGGTATGTCCCCTGCCACTTACCATTTTCTTAACAACATTTTCTTTTCTCTAGCTGTTAATACTGACACATATGAATTATGTGTCAATGGACTGTTTTATCGATAAAGCTTCCTGTCAACAGTAGGTGGTCAGTAGTTAAGGTTTTGGGGAGCCACAAGTCATAGGTGCATCTTCAACTGCGCAGGGGGTCAGTGTCCCCCTGACACTGCTTTCCCCTCCCTGGCTTCAGGTTGAGAGGTACCCCTTCCCCCACTGCCCCCTCCTGGCACCCATGGCCGGAGTTTACCTTATCTTGTCAACACTGAATTGTAAATTTCTTGTTTTCTTGTCACCATCCTTTATCCCCCTAGACTAGGCGGCCCAGAACCCTGGTCTTCCACAATCACAGCTTCCCCAGCCTCTAGTGCAGTGTCTGTTGTGCTGGGGCCCTTTTGCTAAATCTTACTCATCTGCCCATCTGCGGGTGATGGAGACATTACGTCTCAGCCCTGGTTTTTAAAGGGCAGGGGTAGGGGGTGAGACGAAGGCCAGGACTTTGAAAAGCACCATAAGAAAACTTGCTTCCCTTGTCCTGAGCCAGGAAACACAACAAGGAAGGAGACAGAAATGAATCCTAGGAACTCCAAGCAATGCCGAATTCTGGGCAACTTATTCAAGAGAGTTCATGGATAAGACAAGATCATCTTGATATACTCATTGGAAACCATATTAGGGTAGGGAAAGCATGATTCAGACTTCTAGACATGGCTACGGTTTAATATTCTTTCTCTCTGGAAATTTTCTCCTTCCAACCAAATTCAACAGATGTTTACTGGCTAGCTTCTCTGTGCTGAGCACAGTGTGGGAGACAGACAACCCCAGGACCAGGCCCTGACTGTGTACCCTAGTCTCTCGAGATAAGACAAGCCCAGTAATCTACGCCAGGTGCCATTTTAGTGTTATCCAAAAACTGCTAATCGGGAGAGAACAGTCACTTCCTGACTCCAATGCCAATGGCCCCAGCAGAAGGATGGGTGACAGACTCCTAGGAGCGAAATGGGGGTGGGGGGGTGGGGGGGTGGGGGGGTGGGAAGGCAAGTCGGGGTCCCGCTTGGTTTCACAGGATCTGGAGAATCTCATTTAAAGGTGCTTCCTAAGTGGGTTTCGTACTTGTTTACATCCAGGCAACCTTCACAGCTCTTAATGGTTCGGAAATGGATTAAATGTAAGTGGAGGGATGGAGGCGGGAGTGCACACCCCAAGCTGTATGGGCAATGGATTAAGGTGCTCTAGTCAGAGGATGCAAATGACCTGCATGTATATAAGCCACCGCAGGCTTGAAGTGTGCCCCACTCTGGGAACTCTGGAAGCCAGGCTGGACTTCTGACCTACAGAAATGTGAGATAATAAATCATGTTGTATTATGCCACCAAGTTTGTGAGATTATGTTACACAGCAATATAGAATGAAACTGATACTTTCAAACTTTTTTATTGGAGTATATTGTACATTCAGAAAAGTATACAAATAATAAAGGTTACAAGCTAATAAATTATCCCATAGTGAGTACCATGTAAGCGCTCTTCAGGTCAAGAAAAAGATTATTACTAGAACTCTACCTCATGCCTCTTCTCTTCTAATTTCTAATTCCATAGATTAATTTTTGTGTGATTTTCAAGCTTTATATAATCATAAGTATGTATGTATGTCGACTTCTTTTTGTTCTATTTTATGTTGGGGAAAGACATCAATGTTTGTAGAAGTTTGCTCATATTCATTACTGTATAGTATTCCATTGCATTGAGTCTGTATAAAGATTCAGCATCACTTATTTATTTAAATTTATTTTAAATTATAGTTGACACACAATATTATATTAGTTTTTTTGTTTGTTTGTTTGTTTTTTGAGTAGTTCCCTGGCTGGGAATTGCAGCGTTGAGAGCACCAAAGCCTAGCCACTACATCACCAGGGAACCCCCTATTTTATTAGTTTTAGGTGTACAACATAGTGATCTAACATGTATATATCTTCCAAGTGATCACCACAATAAATCTAGTAGCCATCTGTCACCATACCTAGTTATGATATGATTGATTCTATTCCCTATTCAGCACCATTTACTGAAGAGATCATTCTTATATTTCTGCTCTGTAATACCATATTCATCAGGAATCAATTGATTGCTTGTTTGTGAGTTTGTTTTCCTATGCCTTATGCTGTTCGGTTGATCTATTTGTCTCTTCTTGTGCCAGTGCCTATACCATTCTGTCTTCATTGCTGTAACTTTAAAATGACCCTTGATATTTGCCATAGTAAGTCCCCTCCCCTGGTTTCTTTCTTAAAAGAATTTTATTAAAAATAGAGCTAACATACAATATTATATTAGTTTCTGGGGCATACCATAGTTATGCAACATTTATATACCAAAAGAAGTGATCACCATGACAAGCCTAGCAACCACCTGACACCACACCACGCGAGTGTTACCGGAGAGTGGGCCCTTCTGGGCACGGCGTCCAGGTTCTCGGTATCTGGAGAAAAGGATTGAACGAGACACACCGGAGTGTAGAGGTGAAACCGAGAAGCAGTTTATTGAAAGGAAAGTAAGGTGAAACAAAGAGATAGTCTATTAAAAGGGAAAGTGCACTCGTAAGAGGCAGGAGTGGGCTGGAGCTCCCGATTAACGAGGCTTTGGTGGTTTTACTCTTTCCTT
>PVJL010013902.1:0-30284 GCA_004026885.1 Lyroderma lyra | reverse complement strand
GGCTTGATTTTTTCTGGACAGCTCTCATATATTTCATAAGGAAGGATAGCGCTTATTAGGCTTTCATAGACTGCCATGATCTTTACCAGAATTATTAGTGTAATTAATTGTCCTGTGTTTTCATTATTTTTTGTATAGGCTATGAGAGTTGATACTGTTAACTTGTATGCCATTGTGGTATAAATGATATTTAGAAAAGTGTTTGAATACTAAACTGTCAAATCATTGCTGCATATCTCAACCAATGAATGATATACGAATGATCATAAACTTATAGATACAAGTTCTTATTTGATGTTCTCACTAAGGGACATTAAATGGCCATGCAATAAGTGAAGTATGCCTGAGGCCTCCCTGTCAAACAATAGTGAAGGAAAATTCCCTACCCATCACCTGGCCTTCCAGTGAAAATAACAACCTCTGGATGAATTTCATTTCCCACATTTGAAAATACAGCAGGAAATAATTTATAGCTTTTGTGGTAATTATTTCTTTTCTCTAGAAATGTAGATAACAACTCTTAAAGGGAAATATATTCTATTCATTTTATGATTTTTGTCTTCTCAGACTTGTAAAAACAAAGTCCTCCATTATTTTAGTAAATGAATCATTACTAATTCAAAATACAGTGTTTCATCAAATGAAAAAAATTATCTAGTTTGTTTTAAATTTTTGATATTATTTCTAAGTATAAGCTTACCTTTAAATATAAAAATATTAATACAGTTTTAAAATATTATAATTACAAATACTCACAAGCATCAAAATGAAAGGAGACAACTTATAAAAACAGTTTCCTTTGGACTGACAGCAAACGAACTCTTCAGCTAATTTAGAAAATGAAGTCCCTGAGAAAGGACCAATAATGAAACTTCAGCTCCATTTATACACAGAGCAGCAATTCTGTGTCTGGAATACAAGCATTGAACTTGGAGTTATGAATACCATGTGCAATGTATTCCTCATACACTTATTTTCTTTTTGGTCCAGTTTCATTTTTATAGACTGTCATATACTATATATGAACTCATTTTTACACTAAACATTTTGGCAAACTCACTTCAGTATTTTAAGGAATTGTCTGTCTATTTGAGAACTTGATTTAAAACAACGACAGGGCAATTGGAATAAAGATGACAAAAATCTGCTTTCTAGACTAAAAGCCAATGAGCAGAAAATACATACTTGTGTATACAAGTTAGGATGAGTAACTAAAATAAGTTATGCTTAATTATAAACTATGTAAATCTTTAATTTGCAATGGACCATAGGTTTTGATGAACTTCCCAACTCTGTGGGAAGAGGTGTGCTGTGCATGTCCAAAGCTGGGGAAGGCCCACCCCCAGGACTGAATCTTCCTTTAGAACCTTTCAGGGACATTACTCAGGACTTGTTACGCATCCTGGATCATTTTGCTCCTGTTTTGAATTTTACTTTTTCCCAATGGTTTGCTAAATTGGGTTAAGTTCTCTCTGAATCCTTAGATTACAATCATGCATGTAGGTGCTTATAGGATAGCAACAATTCTATCACCTGACAGCTAGTTTTGATGATGACTAATGTACTTGGTAAAAACATAAAATATGCAAAACTCTACTTACGGCACCCCTGCAAATACATGAATCACACAGTCTTCTCTACTTCACCGATGGCAGTAGTTCTTTCTCTCTAATATCATGTTTAATACTTTCAAAAATTCTGTTTTCTCTACTTTAAAAATATATTCAGAATCTGAACACTTATCATCACCCTAATACCACCACCCAGGTCCAGACACCGTAAGCTCTTCCCTCGATTATTACACAGACTTCTGTCTGGTTTCTCTGCTCTCACACTTGCCCTGAGAGTTTATCTGCAGCACAGCACTAAGGTAAATTCTAAAACATAAGTTACAATGTGTCACTTGAAAGGCCTTCTCACAAAGTAAAGGAATACTACCTCTTTTTTGCTGTATTATGACCATATTATGATCATTAAAGTCTTTGCTCCTGCAAAGTTTAGATATTCATCCAATGAATATATAGATTACTGTACAAAACACATGCTCTCTGCTTAAAAACTCTGGCTAAATAGGTGGACCAATCTAAATTTAAATTCAATTTCCACCATCATTTATCATCAACTTGATTCAAGAAAGTTGACTAATATCTCCAAATATCAATATTCTGATACATTAAATGTGATCAAAATGATGTCATACTATTTTGTATGACTAATAATTTGTAAGGCTTGGACATCAGAGTATAACTAGAAAAAAATCACGTAAAATATTTATAGCAGGGCATTTAATTCCAAAAATTAGTTGCAAAGGTTATGTGGATTTTGGGAAACCATAAAGAGGAGAACGAAATACTAATAACTCAGAGATTAGCAACAGCAGGAAGCTACCATCACCCTTAGATTGCGGAATAAAAGATGACGCTATTAGAGACCAGCAGTCGTTCTTCCAAAGGTAGACCCACTATAGGCCAGTCTGATGCAAGTTTGAAACACAGAAAAGTCACAGTTAAATAAACTACCCAGCAAAAATAAAGTCGAGAATAACTGGCTTTTTCCTTCTCACTGCCCTGCAAAATTTGCCCAGTGTCCCCATTGTCCAGTGCTGCCAGAAGCCAACCGACTGGATCCTGACAGGCACGTGACGAGGTGAGTTTGTCTCATGAAGAACGAGCGGGGAAAGAAAGAACAGATTGGGAGCAACTGGGCCGAGGACTAGCACAATCTGTCACCACAGATCTCAGAATCAGGTGTGCTGTCTAGAGGATACCGAAGTGTTCATGCAAAGCAGCAACTATATGTTGTCATGGCGCAGAAAATACATTATCTAGGAGGACAGTGGAAAGGAAAGGTGTCGTTACAGGCCGAGGTTAATAGCTGTAAAAACTCACATTGACTTAAATGCCATCGTGAATATTTCCAGCAGATCACTGATATGGGTCTATGTTTGTGATTACTTGTGTACTTTATACACACAAGGGCTGTCCGGAAAAAAATCCAGGCATACATACCTCTGTTTTTCATATTAAATGATGGGATACTTTCCAGATAGCCCTTGTATATATAATAAACCTTCTTAATAAAAATAAATAGTACCTTGTGTATATGTACCCCAGCTTCCTTATCCAGAAAGTATGAAATACTGTTTTTTTGCAATATTTCCTTGCAAGTATTTCCTTGCATCATGGTAATGCTGCATTTCTACTAAGTAAGTCGAATATTAAAATACTACATGTGAAATGCCTAGTTGGAAGCTTGGCTTAGCTTTGTAGGTACCTCAGGTCAAAAGATTAGTGAATCAGCCATCTTACTTACTGTGTTAACATAAACTTTAATAGTCATTCACATACCCCCAAAAAATTCTGAGGAAAAAATCCCTATTGCGTAGAAACTCGGTGTTAGTAAAAGTAAGAACCAGATATTTATATGTTTACAAAGAAATTTTTGTTTTGAGCCATTTTCTACCTGTAGTGAGGCAAGATCAGGTGGAGATCAAATGTTTTAAATTGGTTAGACTAATTCAGTAGATAAAGCCTGCTTTTGTAATTATTGATGGCAACATTGGTTTGAAGTTGACAGAAGGAAAACCATGCAGCTAATGCTCTAGTTAGAAATCAGGTTAAGAATAAAAAAGAAAATAATTAAATGCTTAATTTAATGTAAATTTAAAGCTCTTACAGTGAGGGTTTCTTTATTATTAAAGATGAAGCTTTCTAAAAGTAAGGCTACACAAAGCATATGAATCCTGATCAAATTTTATTTTGTCAACATGAGGTTAAATTTTTTTGAGATAATAGTAGGTGTCTTGAGGGCTATGTTTGCTTTCTAAAGTATTAACAAAAGTATGGCTGTATTTTTTCCTACAGTAGTTGATTTGAAAGTCCCATTTTGCTTGCAAATGACTTCATAACTCTATTAAGTGAAGACAATGATAAGTGGAAATAATTATCATTGCTCACCTATTTTTGGTGAATCCACTCACGTTTGTGTCCTTCAGTATTACACAGAAACAACATTGACAACGATAGAACTCTAACCTAAACTGCAAATCACTATTATGGCTGCCCTTTCACTTATTGCTCTTTCTTGAAAATTGTAAAAACAGCTTTGAATTTTTTAGTACATTTAGTGTTGCGTGAAGGAGAATGTATCATTCTATGAGGTCTTAGGAAAGTGCCAAAACATCAATCAGTGTGTAATACTCTTTCGGTAAATTTTGTTGCTTTTTCTTTCAATTCCTGTCTAAACCTACTCCCCTTAGAATTTGTAAGGTGGAGTAAAATTGGTTACCACGAAGTACCCAAAACTGTAAGGTACTATGTCATTTTAAGTTTAGTATTCCTTTGATTTAAATAATCTTTAAAGTTAATATTTGAGAAAAATTTGATATTTAAATAGTCTGCCTAATGTAATAGTTTCTTCTGAAAATGGGAGTATGTCATGTGATCAACTTTGAGTGAATTAAAAAAAAAAAACCTCAAACAGTCTTTTCTTGGATCAGTTGTATTTTATCACTTCCAGGACTTTAGATTTTTCAGGAGTTTACAAATATGATTCATGAGAATTGAAATGTTTCTAATCTTCATGTTTTCTTTGGAATGTGATTTTGAGTCATATTTTGATTATTTTTTAGAGATTTCAATTTATTGTCAAATTCTACTTTTTTAATAATAGAAAACTACTACTTAGGAGCTCACAAAGAAAATAGAAAAAATCAGTTAATTTTATATTCTGATCTATCTGGATTCCATTTATTTAATTATAAAAGTGGTGACTTAATCAACAAATCATCGTAATAATTCCTGATCTTGAGGGAAGAATTAGGATTTTAACAGGAAACTGTAAGATAAATTTAAATTGGTTTACATTGAAAGGTAGATAGAATATTATAATTTAGAGCTTAAAATTAAAGAGACCTAGAAGAGTGAATGTCAAGTATAGAGTGAGACATGTAGTCACGTGGTTCCAAAGAATGGCCTGAACATCATAAAGATGAACCTCCTTGGACTTTGATTTGTTTACAGTAGTGTTCTTTCAAATTATGCTTTATATTTTGATGTTAAGAAAAGTTGATTTTTTTTTCTATTGTACAAAATGGCAAAATTTCTTAGCTTTATCCCTTATCTTGTATATAAGCTGGGGAAGAAATAGATGATACTTTGTTTCTTTTTTTCTCAAAAAAAGTGTTTTAATGTATCGATGTTTTCTGAAGAAAAAGAATAATCTAATGGGCATCTCTTGTCTCTTTGTAACTAGTTTGGGCTCATATCTGAGGGGAAACATCTCTCTGACTTTCATAGCCTGTCATCTTAAAATTGGGGTGCTCTTCTTATATAGGGTAGTGATGCATGAGTAACATATTTGCATTTTATATTTCTCAAGAACTTTCACTCAGAAATCCCTATCGATATCTTAAATTTACTTGAAGAGCTTGACAAAAAGGCTGCTATTTTGAACAGTAATTTTCAAAGTGCTTTTTTGGTACATTATCTCATTTGTTACTCACACTTACAGAACTTCTCATGAATATAGATTAGAAAAGATATTCTTTACAGAGAAAGAGACTGAAAACTCAGAGAAAAATGGTTTTCCAAAATAAATGGAGGGCTCTTAGAAGTGTGTTGTTTTGATTTTGGATTGAGCACACTGCACTAGACATTGTACTCACCCATAACTACAAGGAACCCCGGTGAAAATGACACTGCTTGCCGATAACGGGAATTCCATTTGCACAGCATATTTTTGTCACCTGTGGAAACAATAACTTTCATCTAGAATTCCACTCTTAAAACTAATCTTTCCTTTTCCCATTCAATTCCTTCATCATGAAATTTCTGTCTTCTTCTCTAGGAATTAAGAATTATTCATAGACATGTTTATTCGTGTTGTGAAATCTCAGACCAGGACTGACTTGCCCTTTTGTCTTCTGTATGAAACGGTTTTTACATGCATTAAATAATATGTATCTGTTTATTTAATAAAATTCCACTATGATTTTGAAAATTTGTAAGAAAGAAAACTAATGTGACTTTGGATGAAACAAACATAGCAAAATGTTAAGCAACACTCAGAAATTTAGTAATAAAGTCATTACTAATTTTGCTTACAAGTTATGCAAATAATCAAGTATGTAAACCAAAGGAAGTTTGGGGGAATATGAGTTAAACAGGGATAATAAGAACCAATAAAAGAATGTTAAATCTTTATTAAAGACCAGATGGAAAACTTACATTGAACTTGTGCAATGGGTAACGAACGTGAGATGGGATATTTTGTGCAAGTTGAGCCACTTTATTTGGACTGTGAAAGCCACAGAGAATAGATATATCCCTGTGATGTGTTTATTCCATTAAAAATTTTGAGTGAGTAGAAAATAGCTCTACATTCTCTACTGAGCATTCTTAGGGCAAAATTAAATGCTAGAAGCAGTATGGAATCCTCTTAATTTGGTTACTTTTAATAGTGAGAGTTTGGAGTAAAGTAGCATATTGTTACACTTACTTACGCTTTGAGAATTATTTTTAAAAATCAGTCCCTTTCAAGTAGAAATGCTAACTTTCTTGACTCACAAAATAATAAAGAATCAATCTTCTATCTGGAGGATATTCCTGTCTATAGCAAGAAGATAAAGGGGCTGATACTACTATTTCTTCCAGAGTCATACATATTCCTAAGATTTCTTAATCATAACCTTATGGTTTATACAAATTACACATGTGAAAATGTTTCTGAACGGTTCACTTTTGTCCTGGATCACTGCATAATGATTGAGTTACAGCATTATGTAGTAATCTTGTCTCATTTAAATCAAGTAATTCAGAGAAATTATCCATGTCTTAAGCAAAGTCAAACATACCTCTAAAAGTTTAAAATAATATCAAGTTTAGCACCATAGATGTTATACAATATTAATCTAAAATCACTTCTAGTTTTTTAAACTAGATGATTTTTTCTCAATGACACTTAGTGGTTAGTAAACTCAAGATATTTTTAATGAAATCTGAAAATTTTAGAATACCACTGTAGTTAAAAAACATGCTACCTTTTTATGAGAACTACAACCAGTTATAGTGCAAGGATGTTAACCTTTACTATCCATTTGGTGGCACAAACATCAGTACATTTAAGAGTTCATATTTATTATAATTAGAAATTAGAATCCTTTAGGTGCCTTTTTGAAAATATGCATGTGTGTGTCCCTCTCTCTGAAGTTCAGGGGTTTTTAATATACTTCATTATTCATATGACATTATTACAATAGTTCTTAAATATTGCAAAAAGAATATAAGAATATTGATAACATTGAGAGGCATCTGGTCATAAGCAGATATATTTTAGGTAACTTGATTCATATGTTGAGAACCCTCCGGGAGGGCCAACATGTGATTCATATCTAAAGGCTTTCCCAAATACCTGGTAAAAATCGGCATAAAGATTATCATTGATATTAAACAAGTGTTTACAATTTTAAACATTATAGTTGACATGATATTAAAAAGGCATGGTAGAACAAAAGCATCTAAAAACCTGTTAGTGTTTTATACCTATTTGGCTTTAATTCCATATCATCTTTTTAGTGGTTTGGTATTTATTCATGTCAGTTATTTCAATAGATATTTAGCCTATAGTGTACAGAATTCATACATAATTTAAGTAAATCACTTGAATTACTTTTCAATCACTAGTTCTAAACAAAAATAGTATACATTGACTTAAATATGTATTAGTAATACAGTTATTTGCATCTATATGTAATTATGAATTTAAGCATTTGATATGGTTGCCTCATCTGTTATTTAATGTATTAATATGCAAATTGATGAGTATCAAAAAAATTTTAAATAAGGCACTGAAAAATCATATGCTTAGACTTTTGAACTTTCTTTGGGAATTTGCTGGTATTAAAAAATAGTGCAGAGATCTTTTTAACCTAACAGCCTACTAAACAGCCTGTCTTTGCTGGAATACAACCAAATGACAGATACCTCACTACCTCAAAGACATTCCACTCTATTATTGCATAGCTCTAATATTAGAAAGATAATCTTTATTTTAAACTGAAGTTGCAGAGATTTTTCTAGAGCAGTTACTTGGCTAAAAAAAAGTAATAGTTGCATTACTTCTTCTTGATATTATTACTGGGAAGTGCCAGGCTCTAGGTCAAACAATTACAGAACAGTCAAGACAAAGGTTATGGGTCTTTGACAATTCCCGGACCCCTTCACTGCAGGTCCTAATGTTCTAACGTGCAAGTTAAATCTCCCAAAGAGGAAAATGACATGTAGCATTTATTAGAATTTGTGTGGCCGAAAGTCACTGCTAATAGATCTTCTTCCATAAAATAGCCGATTAAAAAATACTACAATGAGGAGCTGCTCAGTTCCTGGAGCCCCTGGTTCCTGTCCACTTTCCCCACCAAGACTGGAGAAGCATTAGGGACAGTACGGGCGTGCCTGGGGTCAGCGGCTGTATAGGCAATCAGCTCGCATCAGTCTCAACTGGAAGAAGCCCATTCTGACTAGCTGCTTTAATAAGGCATTACCACATCTTGCTGGTTCTTAAGTATTTTCAAGACTGTGTATGAATATAGTTAGTGTCTTAATCCAAACATGCAAGACAGCAGTAAGGACGTAGTGTAAAAGAGGTACAGGTATTGGGAGGAAGAGCAAAATTGTTCTAAGGGCTCTCTTCCGCTCTTGGCACCTTCAGAAACAAGCTAACCATCTCTTTAATGAGAGAAGAGCATATCCGGTTCAGAAAGATGCTATTGGTGGGAACTGTTGTTGAATGAAGACACGACTGTAATGGTACATAATGTGAAAGTGACACTATGATTTTTTTACTTCAATAAATGTTATGTGGAGTTTCTAGGAAGAAAATATAAAGTAAATAGTGTTTACTCAATATTTTATAATTGTTATAATTATTTAAAGTATTTACTTGCTAAGAGTAATGCTTTTACAGATTTTTATGATAAAATGCTTCCTATTTCTAAACAGAAAGTAAAAACTATCAGGATTATTATTCATTAAAGTAGATGAAAATGAACTGACCCTGTAAAGACTTATTTTGTGAATGTGTATTTGTAATTATTTAGTTTAAAAAGTTCATTCCAGTAAGCAAAGTAGAGAGTTAATGGCTCCCATTTGTAAATAGGTGACATAACTTTTGTAATGCTCAATTATCTCTGGTCCATGAATTGTTCAATTATGCAAGCACTCATCTGTCCAAATAAATACTCATTAAGGTGAGCATTGATGCCAAAAATACAAATTTTCTGTATTTTTACTGCATCTGTACATAGCGAACCCCAGAGAAATGGATGAAGAACACCAATAAAACCTGGAACCTAGCTATAATTTGAAAAATTAGATGCCCATTAAAGAGCAATAAAATGGGTTTGTTTAAAAAATGCATACAATTATCTTGTTAGATACATTCCCTGATTGGAGAACAATAAATCTCACATTAATATCCAAATCGTATTTTTAAGGAGAAATGATCAAGGGTGAAAAAATAAGAGTATCACTCAAGTCATAATTTAGAATAATAAATAGCACACATGCTTGCCCTATAAGTTCTTCAAACTTGGTGAAAAAAAAGAGAGTTCATGCATCTCATTCTAACTTCAAAGCTACTTTCTCCTTTTTATGTTTAAACCAAAGCTTTCAAGAATAGAGGCCAGGTTTCCTTTACAATTTAAAACTCAAAGAGCACCACTTTGAAATTTAATAGAGCAGTGTTTGCTAAAGTAAACATTTTAGTCACAGTGATGGCAGATGCCTCCGTGCATCCGCAGCCTTTTCCATAGGTATTAAAGCAGTGCTTCAAACTATTGGAATGTTTCTTCCCCAACAGCCATTCAAAAAAGAGATTTCACGGAGTGCAGCATCCCACTTCTCCAAACGAAATGCACCTTTAGCGTTAAGGTAATTTTGAGACCTAAAAATTTCTGATGGCACTTTGAAAGTTGTGCTTTAGAAAACTCAAACCAGAACATTGAAAATGAAATTCCCAGATTCCTGTTAGAAGACTTTCCTCCCCCCCTTCCCCATCCACACCCACACTGGCCTGGAGAAAAAGTTTCTGGAAGGAAGAGAGAGGAGTGGGTTGGACAAGCATTTACGGTGATCCACACGTGGTGTGAGAAGGCTTTTGTATTATTATAAAACAGGTTACTAATACTGCTTAGTGAAAGGCACTGTTGCTTTTACAATGCATACCTAATCCAATTACAGAGAAAGAAGAGTGGAAATTCTTTTCTTATTGAGAGCTAAACCAGCTTACTAAACCATGTAATTTTTTTTTCAGTAAGCCTGAAACATAAACATGCATATGTATTAAAGGGACTTTTCTCCATGCATTGACTACTACATCTCATCAAACATCTTTTTTAAATTCTCGCTGGATATTTACTTGTTACTTTAAAATTTCAATTATACTTTATTTAGAATATATTTAAATGGATCAAAAAATAGCAAAATTAATGGTAGAACACCTTGGAAATCCAGTGGTCAAGAAAATACATTAGAAAAATACTATTCTAACTTAAATAAGATTATGTATTGGGGTCTTTATCACATATATACATTTTAAGTCAATATGTTAACTTATAAAACTATTAAGCGATTTTTTCAAATAATTAGAATTTCTCTTATTTTCATTACATGCAACCAAAATATATTTTTATAAAGCCCTATAAAAGTACTCTATTTAGAAATATGTGTATTGCCATAATATAAAATCCACATTTTAATTGACAGTGTATAAATAAGAATAAGTAAATCTGTTTCAGATTTAAATTCAATTTTAATAAGAAAATTATTTTCATAAATTTTCATGTTAGCTGCATAATCTTAACTTCTCAATTATAAATATACATTGATCCACAGAACTGTTAACTCCCTGCAATCCATGGTATTTTTAAATACATTGTGTTCAATGACTCATATGAACTTTACTTCAAATTATATTCAATTAAAGTAGAAAAAGTAAGAAAGAAGCCTTATTTCTAAACACACAAGAGCCAAATTCAAATGTATTCTGTTTGTTGTGATATCAGTTGAATATGTTTTCTCTCCTGGCACAATAATTGTAGTATTGCAGTTTTCTGGCAACAAATGGCTTCTGGAGGTCACCAAATGTCTCTGATTCGCTATAGCGTTTAATCTTCCACAAAGGCTGTTTACTGCTTCATATACACTGAATGCCAGGAACATTATCCTTTAAATCATGCCTAGCTGCTAATTAATGGATGTATAAACGTCGAACAGCCAAGTCTTTAAAGGAGAGCCATGAGTGAGTACAGCAGACATTCTGCACAAACTAAAATAGAGTTCTCATGAACCATAAACTCTGATTTTTCTATATAGCTATTGTCAGGCTGTATATCTAACCAGACTGAAGTGCTTTGGAGAAATTTGCTTTAAAGCCATCTGAAACTGAACATATATTAGCAGTGCTAGAAATGTTCAGCGGTGCATCATTAGGTTACAGGGGTACATTTCTGTCGCTCCTGTGATTCTCTTGTATGTCTACATTTTGGAAGCAAAACAAAGGCTCAAGGTTCTGAATTTAATGCCCAGATTTGACATTATGCCATTTTGACATTTTTGTCACTATAATTTCTTGAACTTTCTTTTTTCAAACAAAAAGAAATTACATTCAAATATATTTTACCTCTTGTTTTCTTTATATGTTCAGGCACCTTGATATAACACAACAATCTACCAGAACCATCTAGAAAATTTTACTGGATTTTTACATTCATTGAGCATGTACCACATGCCTGGCACTTTTTATATGCATCATTTCCTGTGATCCTAATAACCATACTCCCTTCTATAAGGGAGGTATTGATATTTTTAGTACCTGGATGAAAGTAAGTGGGATAGAAATTTAGAAGCTTGCTCTGGGTTTCACAGCTTGCTAAGAGTAGAGTGATCAGAACTTTAATCAAATTGAGCACTGGCTGATACCAAGTCCTTACATCATTAAGTACTACAGTATGTTACTCTCCTACTCGTCTTGACTTTACTTACATGTTAATATTTTAGCGAGTTGTTACATCACAAGAAAATGGCTGGAAAATAAGTAAATGACTCAGTGATAGCAAAAGAATAAACAAAACATGATTGAGCAGAAAATAAAGAATGGTAGACCAAACAATTGAGGGCGTAACTCTAACTTTCCAAAGTCATGCCAGAAATCCTGATGACTCTCTTACTTTAAGAATGACGTGCAAATCCAAATAGAGACAGAAAGGTCAATTAAATGTAGCAGATGAAGTACGGCGTGCCACTCTACCTCTTGTAGCGTGAAGGGAGAACAGACACTGTGATCCTTAAACCTGGGCTGAAATTCCACCTCTAACATTTCTTAATTATCTGCTTGTAGGAAAGTTCACTTCTTAGAGCCTAGTCTCCTTATCCTTCAAACATAAAATTGTTGTGGAAATTATATAACCATATATCTTCTGAAGAAAAGACTGAATACTTAATTAAAAAGTCTAGCTATGTCATGGATTAGTCATGTGATTTTAAGTAAGTTACTTAAGTGCTCTTTCTTTCAGTCATTGCAGGAAAGCTTAATACTGGTCACTTTATATGGATTTGGTGACAGAATATTGGCAAAGTATTCCATCAAACAGAAAGATCTTTAACAATTGCTATTACTTACTTATTTACTGATCTTGTCCTATAAGTCATCTCATATGCCTTCCTGTTCTTCTGAGTTATCAGTCATCCTACAGCTAACCTATTTCCCAAAATTATATATCTACCTCTCTGATCATCATTTTCAGCCCCTTTATATAATGAATGTAACTTAGTCATCCAAAACTTTTGTTTTTTAACTCAAATTTATGTTTATTAGGCAAACATTCAGTCAGTGGTACAAAATAAAATGAAAAAAAAAAAAAAAAGAGTAAGACTGAGGATAGGTTGCTACACTGAAAGAAGGCCTGCTCTGTGAAAGGACTAAGCTCAAAGCATCATTAATTAGGTCAATGGAGAGAAAAAGCCTCCTCCGTCCCTCATGCCCATGGATTCTCTGCATCTCATTGTGTATAAATTAATCCGAGAAAAGAAGTCTGAGAAATGACAAATAGAGCCCCCACATCTGAAGATGGCAACAGCAATAGCACTTCTGGCTGTAACACTGTGAGTTGGGGTGTGTGCACATATGTGTGTGTGTGCGTGTGCACTCGTGTTATGAGTTTGTATTAAGTTGAAATAGGATTAGCTCCACCTGATTTCATTTGGCTGGAGAGTAGCAGCCATTGTTACATGTACCCAAAGAATTTATAATGGGGTGTTTTATTTGAAACTAGCACATTAAATCTGAGTAAGAACTTGGAAAGTTTTTGAACAATATGCAACAAGCAAGAACAAACTAATTTACATTCCTAAAATAGAAATCTGAGAAACTGCTGCTTATAGATCATCTAGTACAGCAGTGTTGAACATTTTGACTTCCTTGGGCCACAATGAAAGAATTATCTTGGGCCATACAAAAAGTATACTAACACTAATAATAACTGATGAACTAAAAAAAAAAAAAGGTCACAAAAAAAGTTCATAATGTTTTAAGTATTTGTGTTGGGCTGCATTCGAAGCTGTACTGGGCTACGGGTTGGGCATGCCTGATCTAGTAGTACAAGGCTCACCCAGGTAAGGACAGGGTGTGCTTCTGTGATAGGTGTGCTTAAAATGATCAGAAATGAGGAATTTGTTATTCATGACATGCTTTATCCCAATGTACAAGTTCAACTAAAAGTTATTTATCCTGACTTAACTTTTGTGTCCTCAAAATATAAATTTGATTCCAGTTATCTCTGAAGGAACTCCAGAACCCATCTTTCTCTTCCTGATAATACTGTTTGATGCACTTGAGGACAGATATACTTATTTTTCTCTTCTTTCCAATCAATCCTTCCAACAATTTATCAAATGACCATTCCCAAACTATTTTCATGTTTTCTTACTGATTCATTTGACATGGGTCTAGTTTATAAATATTCCTATGTGAAAACCCAGGATCGACATAACATTTAATATTTGTACTCATCAGTGTAACTTGCAGAGGGACCATTCTATCCTTGTGATGAATGCATCAAACTTTTAGGACTAGAAGCTAAAATTGTTTTAGCTTCATTACCAGTCAAATAACTCTCAGTTATGCTGCTTTTGTCATCAGATATAACCTCTTCATTTTCATTTGAATTGTTACTTGATAAGACTCCCAACTCTAGTTTTTGTGCAACTAATTTTTAACATAATATGGTACTATGTATTTATTCATACAAATTTTATCCCCATGATTCCAGCCACCTGAGATAAATCTGAATCCTGTTTTTACATATTTGAATAAATTGTTATTTGAAAACTTTATAAAATGGCTAATTTAAATGTATTGAAGAACATCTATTTGGTTTTTATGACTTTTCTTTGGTGCATAATGTTTTGCTTTAAAAATTATGCCTATAGATAAGTAAAATATATTCATTTAAATATAGTACATAGCTATTAAATTTCTACTTTAGAATAGAATTGAAAAGGAGATGCCATGAAGAGTTTTCAATATATTTGGTTAGTCATATGTGCAATGATTTAAAATGTAACAATTCAAAAAATGTACAAACCTCTATGGAAGCACGAAGCTGTAAACTACTGATTGAACTGACGTGAGAAGTGAGTATTCACAGAGATGGTCTGGAAGAATAAGTAGGCATTAATGTAGGACAAAAAGAGAATACAAAAGAATTTTCAGGCAGAAAAGAGCCCGCAAGAGCAAAAATGTCATGGCATAATACATTAAGCAAAATTTTTCTAATTATTATCCATAGATTACCTGTACTATGTGACTTAACCATAACTACTCATTCCTGGGTTTCCCCCCAGACATCTAAAACATGCCCATTGGATGGGTTCAAAGAAACTATACTTGCATCAAGTTCTTTTGTTGATTACTATGCATGTAAAGATCTGAAAAACACTGTTTCATGGTAGAAGAAATTGTCCAGTGTCACTACAGCACTGAATTCCTGATGTTGCAGAGATGCAGCAGTAGATAAATAAGCTCATGGTTTAGCTGTAGAGAATCACATGTGCCATTCTGAGGAGCAGGAAAGGGAAACCACTTAAAATATTCTGCAGGATATTAAGATGGTCAGATTCATATTTAGGAAAATAAACATTGTCATGGTATGAAAGACTTACTGGGACAGTGCATAAAGACATGGAGAGCTTTACAAGATGCTAGGTGTGACAAAAGCTTAACCTAGTTCAGTGACCAAAAGATTGTTGAGAAAGGCTGGTAAAGAATTGATATGGATCAAGGAATATTTTCAATTTAAGTGTTAGAGAACACTGTGACCAAATGTATGTGTATTTGAGAGTAGGGAGATAAAGAAGATTCAATAATTATTTGAAGATATGATGCTGATATTTTTCAATATTTTTGTATGAGAATTAGAAGCAGATCTGTGATGGAGAGAGTGAAAATTAGGTCAACTGTTAAGTTACTCAGTTTTAATTACTTGAAGTTGATAGAAAAATATTCAGCAAATAACTGGCAATACGAACCTCAAGTTTAGGAGATGTCTCACAACTGGAGAACTAAATTGGGGGCCCATCATCAGATGTTAGGTGACTCCATGAGACTAGAGTCATGGAAGTTGCTCAGCAAGAATCAGACACATAAGAAAGAGGGCAGGGGTTTGTGCATATGGTAAGAAACAGGGCAGAAAAGAAGGTGCTCAGGAGCCTCCGAAGAAGCAACTAAGAGTTAAAGAAGAAATATGAGTAGGTCTGGTAACAAAAGCCAAGAGTGGGAAGAGTTGAAAAGAAAAAAAGAATGGTCAAAATGGTAAATTATAGAAAAGAGGATAAAAACTGAAAATAAACAAGTGGATTTCACAAGGAGATCACTGGTAATCTGATAGGAAGTGAGAGCAACATTTTTAAAACAAAAATTTCACACTAGTTTTGCTCTTAACTGATTTTTTACATGAATTAAAGAATGAAGACAAAATAGTATTTAAGTAAAAGAGTTGTTTATTCTTGTAAAAATAGTTCTCTAATACTTTGTTAATCATTTAATCTATAATCATTATTTTTCAAAAGCTTATCTTTAAGAAATTTTATATTTATTTCTGGAATGACTCAATAGCACTATCAGTTCATAAATGTGTCATCAATGGCATGATAATTTATGCTCTCACTTTTACATGAGGTCTTACTGTCTCCGCTCAATAAAGTGGAACATGGAAAAGCACTGTTGCTCTTAACATTTAAGTAATATTTTAGTTCCTTAAAATATAAAAAAAAGAACTGAAAAGTTGTTACTCAAACTCAGAACTCAAGTCTAATTAATATACTGAGAATAAATTTGTGTGCTTTAATATTGCTTGCCTATAATAATTTGAACTCAGAAGTTATTCATATAGGAAACAGACTGATCTCGCCATCCTTCTCTTCCTTTGCCCTCACACATGTACTTAAGGTCTGAAAACAGGTGAGAGAATATTCATGGATATTCCATTTCCATACCAGAGGAATGAGATCCAACTGTTTTTTCAGTTCACACAAAGGATTGCATGCTGATAAACTGCTCGAGAAATAAATAATCAGATACAGATGATTTTAATTTGCTTAATTTACTGAATTTGCTAATATATTGTAGTATAAAACCTTAATGAAATTCAGCCAGTTTTTTTTTAAATTTTCACTAGTCTTTTTCATAGTAAAAATAAAAAATCACTGAAGTTATGTTTCACATTTTGTGTATCATAACTGCTTTCTCAAAGGTAACTCTAATAAACTTGTTCAGATTAATCTCTTTCTGTTATTTGATGAATAACAATGCATATTTTTATTTCTATATCATTAACAGAATCTTATCAAAAATCTTTAATCTTATATACTTTCTACTATTTGTAAGATAAAGTTACAAAAGAATATAATGGCCTTAAGAGTCAATTTGCTTCATTGTTCTGGGTATACTTTAGGCAATTAAATCATACAGAAGCTATGATTCAAGGAAAGCTGACTTGACAGCTGTTTTCAGTCTGAGTTGTACTCAGTTGTCCTGTATTTTTACGTAATGATGACATTTTTTCTTATTTGAAAAATCTTATTGTGACTAAGAATCCTATTGAATCTAATCTGCATGCATTTGATATATCTGAGTTGCTTCATAGGAGAATACATTTTCACTGAAATTTAAAGGCTAATTTTTCTTAAAAGTAGTTCCTGTTAATAGGAGGAAAAACATATTTTAGGCATTGGATACTGCTATTTATTTCTCTCACAATAAGGTATCCCTTTAAATAAGATGAAACCTCAGAATACTTCATGTTTCTCTCAATAAATATGGTATCCCTTCTTGGTAAGAAGAAAAGGTTATATGATCATTTGTTGTTATTGTGTATATTAATATGGAAATTCATATTTGAATTGAATATTGCCCTTTCCACAGTAGGAAGTAAGGTTGTCTGTTGTGATTAAGAGGATTGTGGATAGAAAATGAACAGAGGGAGTAAAATCAAGGGTTTGGTTTGAGAGAGACATCTAACAGTAGATTAATTGAAGAAAATTATTAGGTTATTGGCAAAAACAAATTAGGTATCAGTTTATATTAGTTAAGCAAGTTCCATTCTTGAAGTCCAGAGCATGATATAAGCAGAAATTCTAGTTACTTTTTTGTAAATAATTTGTATTAGTTAAATTGAGATTGTTTGAATTTTTGGAGATCTTAGCAAAAAGTATGTTTAGTAGATATACAGCAGTGAAAAAGATCACAATTTCTGCTCAAGGACAGGGGCAACACATAAAAAACTAATGATAATATTTATCATTTAGTAAGTGTTTTCTCTGTGCCGGGCACCAATGAGCACTTAACATGTTATCACTAATCTGCTTAACAACCTTGACATGACAATTAGCTCTACTTTACAGATGAGGGAATAAATTTAAAGAAGCTAAGTAAATGACTGCATGTTAGAGCTGCGATGATTATTGGCATTTACATCTGACTCTAAATAACTTGTTTCTTCGGTGATAGCAAGCTGGAGAATTACAGACACCTGCCCAGGCTAAAAACAGCAGTAGTTGATGTCTCTATTTACTATCATGACTGTACCTTGTGGGATTACTGAAACAATATTAACATATACCATTCACCTGTTAGTGCCACATATGTGTTAAATCATGAGTCTCAATATTAGGTAGAGAATATAATGTAAGTTGAATGCTACAAATTTAGTTCCTTTATTACCTGCTGCATTACATTGTACAGAGATAGATATTAATGCCCCAGGATCCCAGAAAACCTAAGAACATTCCATTGACTATCAACTGTAGCAGACTAAAACACATCCTCCAACATCCTTCTTCCCTTAGTAAGAGAATCCCAACATTTTAGCTGGGTAAATAGTCACACAGAATTTACTCCCCTAGAGTTGGAAGGGCCATGTCCATCCAATGGGGTGTGGTAAAATGTGCCAGTTCAGTTCCTATGGTGTGCTCATTCAAGAAGGCTTCATTCAATTTCCTTCTCTCATTAGCTGGGATGCAAGTATGGTAAGCCATCTTGGGCCACCCAGACCTAGGCAACACATTAGCCATGTTAGCACAACTAACATCAGTGTCTTGCTCTGTGAAAAACTGAATGACAATTTAAGTAGAAGGCAGATTTATTGGAAATGCTTAATAAATTCAAAAGGGTGCAGACCTAAGGTTGACCACAAAAGTAAACTTCCAAACAGATGGAGGTATCTAGAGCTGAGTGTATAAAGACGAAGTGAAAGTGTTGGATAGATGTAACCATCAGACAGTATATTTGGTAGATTTAAAATAAAGTATGACGCAAATTTAAAATGTTAATGGCAGTGACACAAAATGATTGATACCAGCAATGTGGAGAAGCAGAAAAGAATCTAAGCATCTCTTGGGAGCAGGGGCTTTTACTAAAAACTGGATATATAACAATTTCAAAGTGGCAGTAGAAGAGTTAAAAATAACCATTCCATCCTCCAATGTTCTCAAATGTATATGGCTGAAAATAACAACCACACCTTGATGAGGAAGAAATTCAAATTGCAACAATATCAAGCCAGGACAGTTTTTTCAGAATAGGGTTTAATGTAATTGAGAAAGATGAGGAGTAATATGTGTAATATGCTTAAATTATGAAAATATATCCTGATGCACTAAAAGAAACCACTGACTGTGACAAAGAGATAAAGCTAAAGTTTAGGATGAGAATATATAAAAGGCTGGCTGGGTGTGACGCCAGCATTTCCGGATTATAATTTGAAGATGTGCACCTGAATCTGCCAATTAAGGAAAGCAACATTTCTTCTCCCCTATTGCTGTGAACTAAACTGTGTCCTGCCAAATCCCTGTGTTGAAGCCCTAACCCCCAATATGATGGCATTTGGTGATGGGACCTTTGGGAGATAACTGAGTTTAGATGAGGTCATGAAGGTGGGGCCCTCCTTATGTAACCTGTGCATGTACAAGAAAAGACACTGGAGAGCTTGTTTCTTTCCCCAAATGTGAGGACACAGTAAGAAGGTGACCATGTACAAGCCAGGAAAACAGCCTTCAAAAATTGATCATAGGGGAGTTCCCTGGTGCTGTAGTGACTGGGCTTCCGCACTCTCAACGCTGCAGCCTGGGTTCGCTTCCCAGCCAGGGAACTACCAAAAAACAAAACAAACGATCAAAAAATTGATTATGCTGGTCCCTTGATCGTGGACTTCCAGCCTCCAGAACTGTGAGAAATAAATTTCTATTTTTAAAGATATCCACTAATTTTTATGAAAACCTGATCAGACTAAGCCATTTATTATAAAACTTTTCTGTTGCTGGATAACACATTACCACTCACTTAGAAGTATAAAAACAACACAAATTTAATTGGGTTAAGCTTTGCATGGATTAGCTGGGGCCTCTGTTCAGGGTCCTACCTGGCTGAATTCTGTTATCAATCAAGGCTACAACCTCATGTGAGACTTGGGATATTCTTCCCAGGTCATCCGGATGGTTGGCAGAATTCAATTCCTTTTCGTTGTAGGACTGAATCCCCATTTTGTTTCTGGGTATCAACCTGGGGTTACTTTAGCTATTGGAGGCTAAAGATGCAAGCCATGCGGCCTCCTCCAACATACAGCTTACTTCTTCAAAGTCAGCAGGAGAATCTCTCTCCAGTCAGCCACAGTAAAATAGTACACAACTCAATGCAATCACAGGAGTAACTATCATTTTACATTTGTCATTTAATGCAAACTATAGGGAAATGACATCTTATTCATAAGTCCTACCCACACCCAAGAGGAGGGGATCTCACAGGGTGTATATACCAGAGGTGCAGAACTATTAAGTTGATTTTAGGATTCTCTCTCTCACACTGGTTCATAAGCAGGTCCTGGTAAATTCCCAAAGAGTAACACGACAATTTCTCACACTATGCTCTCTTTCCCAACGTGACGTTTTCTTCATAGGAGTGAAGTGTATATCTCCGGCTTTGGACTCTGAGAAGAACTGAGGACCCAGACAACAACCCTGACTGGACTCCCACCAGCAGCCAGTACCAAATTCCAACCATGTGAGTAAAGCCATGTTGGACCTTCCAACTATCCTACTGCCACAGCCAACACTATGTGAAGCAAAATAATTGAGGATCAACTCACAGAATTATTTTAAAAGAAAATAAGTAGCTGATATGTTATGTCAATTGTTGATGTTGTTCTGGGTTCTTTGATATGTGGCAAGAGTACCCAATATATAGGCGACAGTATGTAGGAAGAGATCGGGTGTAAGATGAACACAGTCTCCAATAGGGTAAGAAAGTTAGAATATCTGTGTGTGTGTGTGTGTGTGTGTGTGTGTGCATGTGTGTGTGTGTGTGTGTATACCTGTGTATGTATACATATGTATATATATATGAATAAATAAAACTAGAGTGATTATATAATTTTAATGCACAATATGAGACGTTTTTGAAAGTAGGAAGAGGCAGAATGACCTCTACATCAAGACGACCATCAATAAGATGTCATATGGTAAGTGAACAAGAAAAAGTATACACAGGTTGGTTTCATTATCATATAATAAAAAATAAGTTGACAAAGAAGTATATTAGAGCAAGATATAGTTTATACGTACTAAAAAAGAAGTATATTGAGGAAGAGTATATGATTATTTCATGAGATTTGGAGGCTATCCAAATGCTGGTTAAAATTTAACAGAATATTCCAACACACCAGCTATCACTAAAACACTGGTTGTTGAGAGAGTTTAGTAAATTTTTGGAGGCTGCCTAAGAGAGGTTATAGCTAGAAACACAGACAAATATATTCTATTTTCCTGTACAACAGAGTACCTTAGAATGACCCCCAGAGGACCATTTATAGCAATGCTTTAGCATGTTCTCCTTTCACTAATAGGTAAGCACATCGGGTCTTGGCCTTTTGACTAAGACCAGGTATGCTAATAGATAAGCACAGAACTGAGCTTAGTTTGTGTAAGTTTTTTTTACCTTATGGCTATTTTTAACTTGTGTAAAGTAAGATTATAAAATTATAAATGAGAGTTAAAAGTCATATCTTGATTTGACCACAGTGAAAGTAAATAATGTTTATGAATTGGCATGTGTACTAAAGATTTCAGAATTTATAGGAAGAAGTGGAACCTAAGTGGTTTTAGAGATGTTAAAATAATTGATAAGGTTTATTAGAGATGCTCTTTAATAATGCTTTATGCTATTCTAAATCTTTTCCCTCTCAACTAGGCTTCTCAAATATATGAAACTATTATTTTTAGAATTTTAAACTAATTATTATAAGGATTATTGATCCAGTTGTTAGTTGTCCAGCTTGATTATATTA
This sequence comes from Lyroderma lyra, assembly GCA_004026885.1. Lineage (NCBI taxonomy): Eukaryota > Metazoa > Chordata > Mammalia > Chiroptera > Megadermatidae > Lyroderma > Lyroderma lyra. The sequence goes on along the minus strand of PVJL010013902.1, from coordinate 8,395 downwards.
ATATTAGTGTGGTCAAAGAATGTGAATGAAAGATTACAAAGAGTTGAAGTCTAAAAGAATGGGGTTCCAGAATCAGATCTTTTATTATCAGTGTTACCTTCCACATGCAATTAAAATTCAGAAATACAAGTACTTTTGTTAGCAAGCTTAACATTCAAATTGACGACAAGCTGATGTCTTGGCATCAAAGCTCACTGATTTCTTGATTCTTATGACCTTTATAATCACTGCATTTTTGCAATGCCTGCCATGGCCAATATGAACCTTGACCTCAATAGAAATGAGCCACTTTGAGATCTTAAATTCCTCTGCCAATCCTCTATGATCTCTTGTCCTTCTAGCACTTTCAATTCCATACACTCTCAACACTTGTACTTTGATCTCATTAATATCTCCAGTCCCTTAACTTGTCCTTCTTCACTCATTGCATAGTCTGCACCTTATTTACGTTTTCCTTCTGAACCGAGTTTTTTTGATGCATGAGCATAGATTTTGTTTTTACGCTATGATCACTTCTGTTTGTCAATCTTCAACCAAACCTCAACTTTGGATCAACCATATTATCTTCGCTGACGTTCTTAACTCCTCCAGTAGGCATTCTGGTAAAAATAGCAATGCCCTTCAATCTGGATCATAAAAGTTACTAAGTATCCATGGATTTCAAACAATAAATCTTTTTGCCAATTTTTCAATGGCTACATCAAAATTTAATTTACTACTTAAACCCTTTTTATCACTGGTTTAGGAATAAATTTTTCAGTTTCACACACACACACACACAGTCTTTCTCTCTCTCTCTCTGTCTCTCTCTCTGTCTCTGTCTTTCTCAAGTATATTTTAAGGTTGATGCCAAAATCATGATTCCCTCTCCCTCAGAATGGCTCCTTCCCTTTCCAGGGGTGAAGCTTAAATGCACTGAATTGTTATGAGGATCAAGAGAATATTACTGGTCTAAACTAGGTCAACCTAATTCAGTCTTCTTGGAATTTGGAATTAAAAAAAGCAACTTGATCTCAGCGATGTTAAAGATTATAGCAAGTGAGTTTAGAAACTATATTCTTTTATGTGGATTAAGGATGGAAACAGCTGATTTGCAATCTAGCATGTATAATCAGCCCTCCATATCCATGGATTCTGCATTCATAAATTCAACCAACCATCATAAAGCATATTCAAATTTTAAAAAAGCTAATTTGTTCCTGACGTGTCCGATGTAGCTAGACCTGTGACAGTTGTGTTACTACTGAACATGTATACGTTTTTTTCTTGTTATTATTCCCTAAGCAATTCAGTATAAGAACTATTTACATAGCATTTACATTGTATACAAGTAATCTAGAGATTAGTTAAATCATATGGAAGAATGTGTATAGGTTATATGAAAATATGCCATTTTATGTAAGAAATTTGAGCATTTGTGGATTTTGGTATTCACAGGGATTCCCCATAGACACCAATGGAAGGCTGTATAGAAGCCCAGGAAGACGGTAATAAAAAAGGAACTTCGTGCTCAATGCCTTGCCAGTTTTTGGGCTTGTGCTTGATAAGCCTAGGTTTCACATTTGCATATGGACTTCTGACTTGTTTTCTTAGAAATAGTCCCTTTATCTGTCTAAGGTAGCTGAAATTAGCTCCTACCATGTGTTATTGAAAGTTCTTTTTAAAATTTGATATATATATTTATTTTCTTATTTTAAGAAAAAATTTTCAGCTTTATTGAGGTATAATTGACAAATAAAATTGTAATTGTAAGATATTTAAAGTGACAATATAATAATTTGATATCCATATACATTGTGAAAGGATTTTGCCCATGGGGGAAAATAAATGTTCTTAAATAAGACACATGTGCCTCTCACATTTATTAATAAATAGGTGCCATTCAGAGGGCACTGACAAGTTCAGTTATAGATGGTGACTTCCACATTTTTACTTTCATTGAAGATTTTTCTCCCATGTCAAGTGTTTAGATGAATGGGTGAGTCAATTAATGTGGATATTTTAATTTTAATAAATACTGTGAAATTGTCTCTAAAATGTGAATCTCATGTACACTCTCAAGCAAGACCATTTGAAAGGATCTTTCTTTATACCCTACCAATAAGAAAAAGGTTTATTTAAAATTATTTCCCAATATCTTGGGCTAAAATGGTCTTCTTGTCATTATGTTTATTTATATGATTATATATTATTTATATTACAATTATATAGTCATTGTATAAGTAAATATAATGACAAGGAGATATCATTTTATCCATTTATTGTTTTTCTTTAGCTGGTTTGTAGAACACTATAAATTTAAGTGACTCAATTTGTATTATACAGTTTTTCTATTTTATAGTCTCCTACAAATATTTATGGTATTAACAATTTTTCTACTTTAATTTGTATGTATGCTTTTACTGCTTTGAGTTTTTTCTTTAATGCATAGACAAATTCCCATTTTTAGAAAAATAGTAAAAACATTTTTTCCAATAGTTACCAAGATTATCTCCCATTTAGCTATATACTCGTAGTAACATATTTGATATTTTAAATAAATTATATGATTAAGGGATCAATTTTAACAATGTATGTCCAAATTATCCCAATGTGATTTTTAAATTGTCTTGCCCTTTCCTCACTGATTTGAAATGCTATTGCTATCATGGATTAAATATTGTATATACCAGAATTTGTTTTTTGATCTTATGTTGTTCCTTTCTGATCCTAGGTCAGTATCTCCTTGTCTAAATTATTAGAGAATATGCATGTGCTTTAGTATCTGGTAGTACAGACTCCTTTAGTGTTTTTAATTATTTCAAAATTCTCTTGATCCTTTGGAAATTAATCTTGGTAGTGTCTTAATTAAGACTGAATTATATTTATATATTTTTATTATATGCTCTTTGGTATATAAATATTTTTAATATTTACATCACCTGGCTTATTTTCCTTTTAATTATTAGGGAGAATCCATTTTTATCCCTAATAACTTAAAAAGTTTGTTTTTTGGAATTTTATTATAAGCATATTAGCTCTTTCTTTCTCTGCTTATTTATATTATTACCAGTAGTACCTGTATCATCTTTATGACTTAGAGTAGATATTTTTATTGTTATTAATCAAAAGTATTGCCTTTTAATTAGTAAGTTTTTATCTCTGTTTACATTTATTATTGACACATTTAATTTCATCCATGATACTTTGAATAACTGTGCTTCCAGAGTGGCTGCCAGTTTTTTTTTTGCCGAGAATTCCAGTGATTTTACTAGTCCTAAACTATTTTGTTTGTAGGTAATTTTTCCTTAAGCCATTTTCCTGAACTTAGGTATTATCACTTCTAAACTTGTATGTTTATGGGAGATAATGAATTCTTAAAGAAATCTCCTCTCCACCCCCACCTTCTGGTAGTAAGGTAGAGACATTCAAGAACTGTGCGGAAAGAAATCATATCGCATGGCTGGATACTTTCCGGACAGCCCTTGTACATGCATCCTTACTGTCTGGTGCTTAAAGGCAGATTTTGCCTTTTCTACTCCTGTACTGAAATTGCAATTCTTTCAGGATATACTTTTATTGGATGAGGTCTCAATTCCAACTCCCACAGCACCCTGCACGAAGACTTCACTCCTCATTCCCCTGTGGGAATCACATCTTTTCAGTCCCCAAATTGCTGAGACAAACACTTCTGCATACCTCGAGCAACTGTAAATTACCCCTGCTTTTTAACACATGATGATTTCTCTGTCTTTTCAGTAGGCTTGGCTAGGTTTTATGTTATATAGCAAGAGAGATTTAGACTATCATGACCTCTAGAATTCAGACTTTTTTTTTTAAATCTTTGAAGACAAAAGTGTATAATAAATGATACATATGATCCCCTGAACAAATGAAACTATCTAAACTCCACCCCCCCCCACTTAGCAAACTGAATATCTCATTACTCCCCTTCAATTATAAACTCTCTGATTTTGTGGTGCAATGTTTATAACTGATCAAAAACTAGACTTGATAGTAGAGAAATATTTGAGTTGATTTTATATCTTTGGGTTTTAATTACAGCATTTTAGTCACAATGCGAATTTAATAAATAACATGGTAACACTACCATTTGTTTTTCAGTTTAGAGGAGCATAATACTGTATTATAGATATTTCATTCTACTGCCAGGCAAGCCACTCTTTATGGACTAGAAATTTGTACAGATAGCTTTGAAAATCTAATGATATCTATTGTTAAGAAGTCCCCAAAGATGTGCTTTCTTCAGCAATATATTCAAACTCAATTAGCAGGAATTTGTCACTTTTTACATTGTCATACTTAAATACAAAGGAATAAAAAATTTAATCTACTCCTTAATACTTCAAAACTGCCCAAGGAGAAAAACAAAAGCCTTTTAAACTAGGTTGTAATAATTTTCACTCACTAGAACACAGATGAGACATAAAAAAAATCCCTTTCAACTTTGAACACAATTTTAAAGTGAAAGTTTTATTCTAAATTTGAAATTTGCCAAGGTCTGTGGCTGCATTTCAGATACCCATTTCCCTTCTTGGCAGTAGATAATTTGGAAATCAGAAGTCTGCACACTTGAGATATTTCCAGGCTCAGAGTGTCAAAAAGACAGGATGGCATATGGTGAAGTAAAAGGGATTTCTCACATTCAGGAACACATTTCAAGTTCCAAAACATAAAAATAAATAAGTGCTTTTTCAAATTTGATAAAAGAAATAATGAGGATTCTGCCCAAATATTATAGACATATCAAAGTTGAGCAGGAAGATGTTTGAGTCTGTCACTTCTTGCAAGCTTTCCACCAAATGGATAAGTTCAAATTTCAGGATTGTTATGTTAACTTTGGCATAAGAAATGCTTTCATCTTTGGCAAAGATGACAGTATTCCTCCTCAAAGAAAAATTATAGTCTAATTAAAGTATACAATTGGATGTTTTATACCAATGTTTTCCTGGGGAGTTTCTTCACTACTACATTTGCTAATTTTACGTTCAATGGATCACAATATAAGGGGAATGGACTTGGTGGAGACGAGGTCTATGAAGATGGTTTATTTTGTTGCCTCTTTACCTGCTCATTTCTTTATCCCATCTGGTTGTTAGAAAGATAGAAGTTGGTATATTCTAAAGTCGTCCTACTCTAGTTCTTTTACTTATTGGTCTGTGAGCATGTTTATATACTGATATGTTCCCACATAATGTGTTGTGGAAGAGGTAAGTAGTTTCAAATTAAATCAATCAACTTTGTTACATTTTTGTGATAAACTATTGACAGAAGAAATTTTAAAATTCGCTAATTTTGAGCATAGTCATAGATTTTCATGAGTTAAATCATTATTATTTATTATCAATTGTTTCATTAGTGTGAATACTTAAAAATTACTTTCTTCTTAATTGCAGAATAACTTATTTGATAATAATGCTGGGCTGATTTGTGGGGATTATGCAAAGAAATCCTGCAATGAAGTTGTTTGAAGTTACCTATATGAATTTTTGTTCTTTATTTAGATTTATACAAGGGATTTCTTTGTGCAACAGCTTCTTTAGAATAAGAGCACAAGGCTAAACACATTTGGAAAATGGCATAAAGTTATAAAAGAAAGTAGCATATTGTAAAGATTCATTTTATAAAGCAGTTGTCCAACTGTCAGATTATAGAAAGCATTTGTATGTGGGTAGAGTAGAATTATTTTCTACACTTATTTTAATGTAATAAGAAATAAACTGTAAACTTTCAAATGTCTCACTTTTTTAAATTATAAAATATACAGTTCAAGTCCCAAAGTGGCTCCCGACTTAGTCATTAATATTCTAGGTAGTGAAGTGTTCCAAGATTTTATTGAAGACAAAAATATATTCTTCACCACCTCCAAATTTGTGTGAGAGGAAAATAAGGTAGAACAAATGTGTTGGTCTGGATAAGAAGCACTAGTCATTTAATACATGTGGATGTCAGTTTTTTTACTTTGAAAAATAATTTATTATTGCTATTGTAAGTTAAATTATACATAGGATGCTCTCTGAGCTCTATTAGGAGAAGTTGCTTGCTGACATGTTATAAATTCTTTTAGAATTAATATAACATGTAGTAGATAATTTTATTTGTAGAAGTCCATTTAAGTCATCATTTCCATCAGTGTCATCATAAAAAAAAATATGTCTAACTTACATCTGAGATAATTTTGCCCATCAACTAAAAATAGAGAAAATCAAATCAACGTTAGTATGTGTAACATTAAGTTACCAAATATTTAGTACTTATCTCCAAGCTTATCATGCCTCTCCTACAAAGATGTTTATGCCTAGCTTTGTTTAAATTTCACAAGTAACAGATCAGATAAGTAATAGGCTTCAACTTTATTATCAGATTACAAGTTATTAATAGATTCTACTTCACAAGAACACACTCTTCTTTGATAATATTTCACAAAATAGACTGAAGTGTTTGAAAAGTCATCCACTTCTGTGGATACTCAACAAGTCTCAGTTTCAAAATAACATACCTTTGTTAAAAACTCAGGGACATATTCCATGAAAATATCTGAGTTCTCCCATGGAGTGAAATATTAATATTTCAGCAAAAAGGAGATATGTGTAAAAGTAAAAGCCTAAATCCTTCTGGTAACACTTTAAACATATCTATATAGTGAATTGACTTAGTATTAATACAAAATTGAGAGCAATGATCCCATGTAAAATGAATATAAATGATTTTAAATGCATAACATTTAAAACTCAGTAATTCTTTGTAACATTTTGCCAATTTCTTCTTAGAAATATAAGAATAGTTATGCACTTCTAATGCATCGGCATTTATATATGCATATATGAGTATATATGAATGTCAGTATGTACCATTTATAAGTGAGGCTTTTAATTACATAGTTTTACAAAAATTAATTCATAAAAATTGTTAAAATTTTAAAAATCTTTCAGTAAAATAAACATCTGTGATTATGTTCTTATAGAGGAATCTTAGTTTGCCACTAGCATATCCTATTGATAGTTCTGTGAAATGTGCCCAACACACCTACTTAATACTTTCACCACTGCAACCATATTTTATAGCACCATCATGTCTTACATGGATTATTCCATCCTTATCCTCTTATATTATGCACCAGCAGAAAAATATTGTTAAAATATGAGTCATGTCATATCTCTCCTTTTCAAAATATGCTAAGGACTGTCCATTTCCCTGATGAAAGTTCTCACCATGTCTCACAAAGCCCTATTTAATATGAATAACTCACCTCCCTGGCTTGCTTTCTCTTCCCACAGATTCTGTGCCTTTTACAATGGTCACTTGTTTTACTTCAGACATACCAAACATGTTCCAAATGCAAAAAGGAAAAGATAGAAGATAATAGTGAACAATAAGAAAATAGATTTAGGGAAGCTATTTTAACCTAGAACTGAGATCAACATTGGATTTGTACATATGCTCCAAATCACTAATAACAATTTTTTGTACCTTTTCTGACAGTGTGCTCTGAGAACTAGCACACCAAAAGGCAAGTAAGTTTTCAATGTATATGGCTGGGAGTAGAGAAAGCAGAAGATCACAAACAATACACCACAATTAAGTCTGGGTGATGAGAAAATGTATTATAGTTTTAAATGAATTATCTCATTTAATTCTCAACAGAAGTTTTTGAGTTAGCTTTTATTATTAGCATATAGAAATCTTGTCCTCAGTCCCAAAGCTAGAATCTAAACTTTTAAGTTCTAAGTTATTCTAAATTTATGAAACAATTATTTCTTCTATTTTTAAGACTAAAAATATTCTCTCTTCCCTTTCTCCCTCCTTCCCCTCTTCTCTTGCTCTTGCTCTCTCTCAATCTCTCATACTTACTTTCTCTCTCTCTCTCTCTCTCTCTCTCTCTCTCTCCTTTCTTTACTTTCTCTCCCCTTCCAGTTGTCTATCTATCCATCTCTCCATCCATCCACCCACATATACATCAGAACTGGGTCATTCATGGACTAATGATGAAAGTGTGTAATAAACCAAGAATTACGATTACTCTAATTCTGAGCATTTTATTTAAAATAAATGTTATTTCATAATAAGAGATATTGTAATTGATACCCAATATACCCCCCACCTTAGATGATTAGCCTAAATCAGTTATCTTTACCGGTGACTGGTTACCAATTTGATAGGCTTTAAACTATTTGAGCCAATAAGGGACCAGGGAAAAATTTCTCCAGGATGTTGTTAAAACTAAAGCAACAATGAAAACAAAGAAGAATCTTTCACTTTCTACCACTAAAAATTAACATTGGGTAAAGCCAACACTTGTCTGGCAAAAAAATATACGAGATGCATCCATATATCTATATCTATCTAGAGATAGATACAGGTAGATAATAGCACTTAGAATTGGCATTTTTTTTTT